>VZUA01047390.1:50867-70287 GCA_013401035.1 Horornis vulcanius
GAGAGAGGAATTACAATGAGAAATGAGGGGTAGTGAAGATCTCTGGTGCTGAACTCCACTTATAGCTGTAGAGCTGTCACTTGGCATCAATAAATACATGGTGTCAATATATTTTATGGATTTATGTGAGGCAGACAAAATCCATGTAAGTTCCTGAAGGAATCCAGCATCAACGAACTTTTATTGCTGTACATCTGTGGATGACAATACTGCTAGATTTACGATGAGGCCAATTTTCAAAAAGAGGTAAAATATTTGCAGATTTCAATATTTTTTTCCTGTCCCTCATTTTCCCCAGTCGTAGAACTTCAAAAGCTCAAAAGTGAAAGAGGTATAAAAACCACGCAATAGGAACAACCAATCTTTAAAATTGATACAATTTCAGGCATCTCTTATTTGACTGTTTTAATACTACCATCTTGGAAAAAATATTCCATTTTTTTATATATTCAAGAGGGAAAACATCCTTCACTGTCATGTTACTAAGAAAAACTAGNTAAATGAATACTAAGAAAAACTAGTGAAAATGGAGAATTTTGGCAAAATATGTGCTAAATTTGTGTGAGAGAAATATCAAGCCTCTGCTTGCACAGAAATCCTTACTGTCTATCATAACAAGGTACAGATAAATTATACTTGTGGCTTTGCAGAGATATCACTTTACATTCCATAATATCAGTTTAATTTGATCTGANATATGAAATATGGATGTAGCTGTCTTCTTAGAATACCTGGAACAGAACATATCAAACTGTAAAAATGCCTATATGTAAAAGGAGTTGAAAACTGGGTGACACCCTGCTGTGTGACTCATGAGANCCCCCTGTGACTCATGAGAACTGAATTAAATGAAAGAAGACAGGAAGAGCTAGAAATCTAGCCTGTGTTTATACAAAACCATCCTGCTGTTGTAATTTTCCTTCATTACTGAACATCTGTGTTAAAATCTCCTTCTGTATTTTTAGAAAGAAAATGTTTCTAGATTTGGCATGTAGTTCTCACTGAAGCCTTAATTCTTAATTTCAGTATGTTAACTATTATGCATTGGAATGGTTGTATTTGTAATGAGAGCTTTGATGAATCAGGGCAAAAGTATCCTAAATGTTTTACTTTCAGAAGTAAAAATTATTGTTACACCTTCATTAGACAGGGTGAGCACAGCAACTTCTACATAAAGCACTTGAAATAAAGTAATGAACCTTGCCTAATGTCAAGATACTTCAATAAACCAAGGGAAAACAGTATTTTGAAACTGTACTAGGCAAAAGGTCAATGGGGTGGATTGAAGCAGTTGGCGCTGTTCCCACTGCTGAATCTTTACAGTCCACAGCTTGGTACCATTTCTTTGATTACACAGCCCTGTAATTTCTAGTGATTTCTTTGCTGCTATCTGAGAAGTGGTGGTTGTCTTTACAATAAGGGTGGAATGTAGGAAGCTTCTGCAACACCATGGCTTAGGCTTTTCTAGCCCATGGAACTGATCTGTAGAAGATACTTAGACTTTGCAATCCTATGGTCTTGGACTCACAGAACAAAGTTTTGATCTCTCTCCCCATCCCATAGCACTGTAAATCATAGAATGGAGTGGAAAGGGGGAGAGTTAATCTGAAAAATAATTAAATAAGTGATTTTGATGACTTTATTCTTTGCCATCATCAGATATCTCCTTAAAGGAAACTTTAATCTGTGGCATCCTTGTTATATCCATGCAGAAAAGATTTAGCTACAATCACCATCAGCAGAAGATTAATTTAAAACAACATAGAACTTCAAATCAGGTAGGGAACTAAATGCATATTGATTGAATAAGAAAATAAGCTCATTAGTGCTCCAAACGTTCTGCAAGGATAAGGTGCTGGCTAAACAGTTTATTCCTCTCTTTTCTGGCAAAGATTTTGTACTTTGATTTCAGAAGATTTCGAGATAGCCTGAATATGGTACTGCCTCTGACAGGAAAAGGTCAATGGGAGGTGGAGTTTGAATATTAAGATATTCTGGAATTGCACCTAGTGAAAACATGCAAGTTTATGCTTAGATTGGAAGGAATGAAAATCTAGGGATTGGTGAAACAGATATGTTTCATGCAACACGGTTCTGTTTTTCTTGAAATGTTATCTGTGCCCAGTTTCATTAATTGCAGGGTAACTTCCTAATGCACTAATGCTGGCCATTCAGCTCACTGATCCTGAAATGTCCTTGTATCTCAGGGAAGAATAAGAGGATTTCTAAGTTTGGAATTAATCTAGTACTGCAGGTGTACATTAATTATAATTTCATTTGTCTTTCAAATACATAATGCAAGCTCTTTAACAAAGCATTTCCTTAATAACCACATTAGAAATTGAACCTCATACATCAATCAAAGCCATACTCTGGTTAATTTTTACTACCTTTGGATCAATAGGGAAAATAGTAGGATAGTAAAACATTTTAAAGAAAACAAAGTTAGTGTTTTAAGTGAAGAATTATTTAGGCATAGTCTTAATTTGTAAAGTAATCTGCATATATTCAACACATCCTCACCAAGAGGCAATTAGATACCAGTGGGAAAAAAAACCCACACTGAATATTACTGAAAACAGATATTAATTTCTCTTACAGAGTCATTAATTTGAAAAAAAAAAATCAAAGTAACATCTAATACATGGAAGTTAAAATATATTCTCTCACAATATAAAAGTATTTATGATTTGGATAGCAGTTCTAGTACCAGCCAAGGACAAGGTTAATTTTCCATAGTAGCTGAGAGGGAGTGGAGCCTGGTGCAGGGTGGGTGGGTCTGGATTGTTACTCTGTATCACCTCATGTCCTTGCTGTGGCAGCAGCGGGGGATTCTGGCTTTTGGGAAGCAGTGGGTTGTGGTGTCAGCTGTCAAAAAAAAAAAGGTGCCAGGCAGGAAGGTCATTGCCATTTTGTTCCTTTTCTGATGGTGCAAGCAGCGAATGGAAAGCAGTGGGGTGGCTCTGACAGGAATCACATCACGTCAGGTTGGACTCAGCGAGCATTTTTTCATATAATCACCTTCTTTTGTACACTATAGTTATTAATATTGTTGCTGTTAACTGTGTATTTTCTTACCTCATTGCCATTTCCAATAAACTGTCTTAGTCTTAGCTTGGGATATTTGCCTTTTGTCTCTTTCACCTGAGGGACTGGAGGGATTCAAGCAGATGCATGAGGTTTAATTTCCCTCTAGGGTTAAACCACACAATAGCTCCTGTCAATTTCTCAAGCATGGGAAGAATATCACTCCAATGTGGTTAATGGGAAAACAAGTGGATTTGACTGGCTTGCAATTTTACCACTTAGAAAACAGAATGGTTTGACTCCTTATGACTGCAGATTGATGCAGCTCCAATAGAGCCCCAGTTGTGATTTGCCCCAGTTGGGGCCCTAATCTGTACACTTCTGTAACAAGTAGGAGTTAGTTTTCAGGCACAGAGAACCTCTCTGTTATTAATGCTGCATTACCACAGTGTGAATGAGAAGAGAACAAACTATGTGTGCCTAATGTCTCCTACTCTTCTAGCTCTTGAGATCTAAAAATTGGAAAATAAAAGCTTTTTTTCTTATAGCTGAAGGGAAAAAAGAATACTTACTCATTTTTAAAACTCGCTGTTCACTGAATAGCTGCTCCCAATGATGGTCTTCTCTGTGTTTTTCTTTAAATTTGTAATAGTAGCCTATAAACCTCAGCTAGACAGAGTGGTGATGAGGGCCTCTACTGCATTAGTGTGAAAATTACAGCCCTGTCATTTCCTCATAACTTTGATTTTTTGTGGTTTTTTTTTCTTTTGTTTGTTTGTTTTGTTTTGTTTTGTTTTCACCCCCAGAGGAAAACTAAGGGACAAGGTTTGTTGTTGTTCCTAACCAATAAAAGCACTGGTACAACAATTCTTCCATTTGAATAGGAAATTGCTTTTTGGGTAAATACAGAGATGAGTCAGGCAAAGAAATCATGAGATTTCTGCAATGCATTATTTTACCATATGGAAATAAGTTATGCTGAAAGAGCTGAGGCCAGCCAATTTAATTCTTGTACTCTACAAATACACTCAAAAACAAAACCTTCTTCCTTTGCTTTTATCCTACTCTATTTTTTTTTTTTTTTAATCTTTTGCTTCTGTTGATGTATACACAGCTTAGCCTGGGTGTACAAGATATCTTCATGTTTTGAGTTTTGGAAATTTTCCATTTGCACATAGAGAAAATTTTCCTCAGGCTGTCTTTTCAGATGTTTCTAATGTACTTTTCTTAGGTGACACCTAAACCCTTCAAATTTACATAAACAACTTCTAAACCAGTTCCAAGGTCAGTGTGTGCAATAATTGAATATGTCCTAATTTCTATGTTTCACACAAGCAACATTCCTCTGTCTTTTCAGCTGCTGCCCAACACAGTCACATGCATGCAGCAGGAAAAGGAATCTATATGCTGATAAATCAAAGCAATTATAACATCTTGATAAACAGGACCCCAAATAATAAATTGATCAGATTAGAAAAAAATGGGCAGACTCTTAACTGAACCCTGTAAAGACTAGAATACTACCTATATGAGAGACATTAGATTTCATTTTGTTACTTCAGGAGCAGAATTACTGTAACCACAATTGCAGTGTACAAAATAGCACACATATGTCAAAAAAAGAGACACACTTTTGTTTAGAAAGGTTTTCCTGAAATCCATATGGGAAAACGTTGTAGTCAAGATAGACTGTATACCAGTTGCTGTTGTTGGTCTCTGTAGATTAAAACTGTCTTGGAAATTCTTCTGTATTAGGGATCACACTTATACTTCCAGAATAGAGACCTAGAATTTTGGAATGTTTTGAGTTGGAAGGAACTTTATAGATCGTCTAGTTCCAACCCTGAACCCATGGGCAGGGACCTCTTCTGCTAGATGAGGTTGTTCAAGGCTATTTCTCTGGACAACCTGCTCCAGTGCGTCAACCACAGTCACAAAAAAACACCCCACCAAAACCAAAACAAACCAAACAAAACCAAACCAAAACAAACAAACAAACAAACCAACAACAACCCAAACAAACAAACAAACAAAATCCTAATATCTATTCTAATCTCTGATCTTTTAGTTTAAAACTGTCCCACCTTGTCCTATTGCTAGCTGCCTGCCTATAAAGTTGCTCTACCTCTATTTTTTATAAACTCCACTTAACTGCTGAGGACTGCAGTGAGGGCTCCCTGGAGCCTTCTCCAAGCTGAAAAACTTCAGCTCTCTCAGTCTTCCCTTGTCAGTGATTGAAGAGACAGAGTCCATGGTTTGTATGCAAGAAGCCAATTTATCGATTACAGAGCTTAGTATATATACCTTTTCAGCTATAGCTAAAATTAACAACAATCATGTCTCTTAGTAACATTGCTAAATCATAGCCTTGTACAGACCTGCACAGTACCCTGTACAAGGGATGAACAGTCTTGCATGGTTTGTTCAAATCAAAACATACCTAAGCACACCATTATCTCTTCCTCCTTCAGGGTTCTGCCTTTACTTGCCAGGGCTTATGGACCACTACAGCTAGCACATCCACTTCTCTCATGAGTTCAGCAGTACTCTGAGTCCTGCTTTCTAGCTGTATTCCCACATTCCCTTGAAGGAGAGGTGCTCCAGACATCTAAATCTCTTAGTGACCCTCCTCTGAACGTCTTCTAACAGGTTCATGTGCTGGGATCCCAGAGCTGGATGCAGGGTTCCAGGTGGGGTCTCAGCAGAGCAGAGCAGAGCAGAGCAGAGCAGAGCAGAGCAGAGCAGAGCAGAGCAGAGCAGAGCGGCAGAATCCCCTCCCTTGCCCTGATGCCCATGCTGCTTTGGATGCAGCCCAGGATTGGTTGATCTTGGCTGCAGGTGCACATTGCCAGCTCATATTCAGTTTTCCATCCACTACACCCAGGTCCTTCTTCATGAAGGACTTATCCTATATAAAACATATAGACATATCTCCTATACAGACATATACTATATAAGCCCCATGATGTATCCAGATGTAACTGTGTTGTAAGCATATGCCAGAGACTGTTTGGCATGACTACTCTTTTGTTTGCTTCTGTACCTAGTGTGAGACTAGATCTTAGAGTAAAAGCTTTTTTATTTTGGGAGCAGACCAGTTAAGTAGTTTTCTCTAACTGTCGAAAAATTTTTCCTACACATCTCCTCAGGTGAAGCTGAGCAGAGCAGGGAGTGTTCTTTGCTGCCTCTCTGAAGGTACAAACATGGGACAGCCTCACACCACATCACTGGAAGAATACAGACTCTGATTCAATGTTAGGCAAATGTATTGAAGCCATTGCAATAAAAGAGGATTAGGCAAACTGATATTAATTACAACTCTACCACAGAAAATAAGCAAAGAGCCAGTGAATCGGGTTCGATATCTACAGGTTTACTCTTTTGAAGATTAGCACTCTTCTAAAGCATGAAGGAACTTGATGTGTGGTTTATACAGAGCCAACTGAACTTGATATAGTTCTGCATATTGTGAGGTATCGAGAAGTCTCAAGATGCTGTATTTACCAGGTGAAAACACTTGTCAGGCTGTTCACAGCTGGAAATTAATTTTTATTTTGCATACTGCTATTTATGTGTATTTATTGCACAGTCTGCCTGTTACACTGCTTCAGAGTGTTTATGAATATTTTTACTAACTCTGTAACGTCTCCTAATGAACACAATACAGTGAGAGATACCACTTCATGCATATTGGTCAACTGTATTTTTTTTCCCCAGGTATGACAGGAATAATGCCTCCTTGCATGCTAGCCTTTGACTGGATGTCAGTGACCTCCAAACACAAAACCTGCTCTTGTGGTGTTCTTGTCTTTATCCAAGTGGAACAAATCAATGTCCTTGACCTGCAAGGCCAGTTAAATTACCATATGAAACCTTGCTGAATCTGCAAGTCTCCGAATTGTATTGAATTCATGAAAGCCAAAGGAAAATCCCATATTACAGCTTCTCTGTTGTAAGAGAACCTAGTTAAAAAACTGTGAAGTAATATTATTAGTTGATAATGCATAAAAGATGAAATAAATGTACAACTGTGTGATTCTCTGCAATTTATAGGCAATATTGTAAGCGTAAAATTCCCATTTTCATACTCCAAAGGAGATCCTCCAAGGGCACTGGTGGGATTTAGAAGGTCAATCATGATTAGATTTTTGATCGAAAATAAACTTCTGAGGCTCAGATGCCTATTAAAATATAATTAAAAATATAATTCCTACTGATGTTGAACAGCATCTTACCATACTAGGCTTCTAATACTATCTATGTTGGTAGTTACTTTTTCTGTAACTGCAGAAGTGCACAATCAACAGGGACAGCACCTCTGTAGTTAGATCACTCATTCATTTCACCCTCATCATCATCACTTGATCACTGATAGAAAGCCAAGTCCCAAAGTGTGACTGCCTCTCTCCTGCAAATTGAATGCCAGCTGCATCCATTGTTAAATAAGGAAAGACTAAAAGTATTCAAGCTTCTGGTTATTTGCAATACTTTTTAGAATTACTGACTGTTGAGCTACCTGTAATTTGTACCTTTAGCAGGTACTCATAAACTGTAAGGATTGATTGTCTTTCTGCACTGACTTGTCTCACCAATGACAGTTCTGCTTCTAGAGAAGGTCTGAGATATATTTATATGGGAAAAAGCTCACCTCATTTCCTTAGTAGGTAAAGGTGATTTCAGTTGCAATTAAGTTCATGTGGTTCATACGCACAAAGTATGCTAGAGAAGCAGCAGTATTTTCTATTTTTTCAGATCATTGGGGTTTTTTTTTAAATTTAAATTTCACCATCCTGAGAGGTGTCTGGGATGACTTTTTTTATTGGGCTATATTGTAAATCTGATTCATTGCCAGTGACAAAAAAAAAAAAGCCTAAATTGTAAAGAATGAAAACTTGCAAGAAGTGTGCATTTTTGGAGTGTCTGTATTTCATGATTTCTTTCAATTGTATATTTTTCTGTCACCCTGCAATTACTCACCGTGATTTTGCTCTATTACACTATTTACTCTCTACTTTTTGCCTGCAAAGAGATTTTTTAATTATTTTGTCCTTTTGCTATGGGTTCTCATGGGCTTATTGTTCCCATTCCATTTAGTTTCTATTAGTTTATAGCAACCACTGTCTATAATAGTGGCCTCATATTTCTAGAAGCTGTTACTCTCTTATAGACAGGACACTTCATTGATTGTGCTGAACATAACATGTTTCAGCAGTAAGATTGATGGACATGAAATCCCAAGATGACAAATTGATGAGGCTTTTAAACTGAGGGGTTGTGTAGCTCTGTGATTTCTTCTTTAATATGCAATTTGAAAAGCTTGATATCGTTCATAATTAAAAAAATGAGGCAAGAAAAGACATTTACAGTTAAACAGGCTTAGACCCTTTGCTTTGTAGGAATTGTCTCAAACATCTGCTTTGGAACATAAGTAGATCTTACTATTTTGCAGAAGAAAGAGAACCAAGTTACTGCAGAAGTATACTGACATGGTCCCTTCTTCCACATCATGAAGAAAAGAGGCACCATTTTTCTGCTGACAGAACTGCCAGACCTTACCAGCTTTTCAAGTCTGAGTGGCTTCAGATGGACTGGAAGGTAGTGGAAGTTTTTGAAATGGGAGCTACTCAGAAAGCAAGCGCTCCATTTTTTTTCCCTAAGGCTGAAAAGATATTGGTAAGCAGAATAGGACACCACTTTTGCTTCCCTAAAATTATTTGCTATGTTGAGCCCTGAGCCATCTTGAAACTGAAACTCTCAAACGAGGTTCAGACTCACATACTGAGAGTCCATCACCATGCCTCTGTAGTGCGCAGGTGGCTGACAGCATCTAATCTAAACAAATGGATTGTCTGTTGTTCAGTGGAGGAAAATATTTGGCTTCCGTATTTTATTGAGTTCTTTAAGGTTGTAGGTGAAAGAGTAGGGCATCTGTATGGCCAATTCAGTATGAGGCTATTGCAATAATAGCCAACAGGCAACAAAACACAAAGGAAAATCAAGATCTCTTTTTTAGAGAAAAGTGCATGCTTTTCAGTATGGCAAACAACAGAAGAGAGGTATAGAGTGGGCTTACTTTCATCTGCGTGTAACAGTTGTTTCCTCCTTTTCTACCATAGTCTTGGTCAGGTGTTAAGAAAGTGGTTAAAACATGAAAAGAGGGTTCTTTTTCCAGCAGATGTAGGAAACACAGGACATGAATGCATTAAAACAGCACCTCTTATTCATGCCCCTTCTTACTATAGAAAGGGAATAAATAACAGGTGCTGTTTTAATGCATGCGTGTTTAAAATTATCAGTGAATTAGATCAGGATTCAAGAATATATGATTTCTCTAGCAGAACTTGAGCTACTCGGTTTTACAAGAAAGTATAAAATTCCTAACTGATAAAGGCTGTACTTTTCCAGAGGTGTAGTATGCCAATGGAATTCATCATCACAACAAGTAATCAAGAACAATAATCTAGCAAGTGTAAAAAGAAAATAGATGGTTACAGTCTCAAAATTTAGAGTTATTGCAGCTGTAGGCACTTAGAAAGGAACAGGTTTGTTAGAGACTCTAGAAATTAAGCTGAATTTTAGATACTAGAATTTAGATGAATATGGTTGTTCAGAACTTTTATTCTACTGTCACTCCTGTAACACTCATATACATCCTTCTGAAGTATCCAGTGCTGGTCAGAACTTTTATTCTACTGTCACTCCTGTAACACTCATATACATCCTTCTGAAGTATCCAGTGCTGGTCAGAACTTTTATTCTACTGTCACTCCTGTAACACTCATATACATCCTTCTGAAGTATCCAGTGCTGGTCAGAACTTTTATTCTACTGTCACTCCTGTAACACTCATATACATCCTTCTGAAGTATCCAGTGCTGGTCAGAACTTTTATTCTACTGTCACTCCTGTAACACTCATATACATCCTTCTGAAGTATCCAGTGCTGGTCAGAACTTTTATTCTACTGTCACTCCTGTAACACTCATATACATCCTTCTGAAGTATCCAGTGCTGGTCAGAACTTTTATTCTACTGTCACTCCTGTAACACTCATATACATCCTTCTGAAGTATCCAGTGCTGGTCAGAACTTTTATTCTACTGTCACTCCTGTAACACTCATATACATCCTTCTGAAGTATCCAGTGCTGGTCAGAACTTTTATTCTACTGTCACTCCTGTAACACTCATATACATCCTTCTGAAGTATCCAGTGCTGGTCAGAACTTTTATTCTACTGTCACTCCTGTAACACTCATATACATCCTTCTGAAGTATCCAGTGCTGGTCAGAACTTTTATTCTACTGTCACTCCTGTAACACTCATATACATCCTTCTGAAGTATCCAGTGCTGGTCAGAACTTTTATTCTACTGTCACTCCTGTAACACTCATATACATCCTTCTGAAGTATCCAGTGCTGGTCAGAACTTTTATTCTACTGTCACTCCTGTAACACTCATATACATCCTTCTGAAGTATCCAGTGCTGGTCAGAACTTTTATTCTACTGTCACTCCTGTAACACTCATATACATCCTTCTGAAGTATCCAGTGCTGGTCAGAACTTTTATTCTACTGTCACTCCTGTAACACTCATATACATCCTTCTGAAGTATCCAGTGCTGGTCAGAACTTTTATTCTACTGTCACTCCTGTAACACTCATATACATCCTTCTGAAGTATCCAGTGCTGGTCAGACTGAGAAATGGAAAGATGGATTAGAGGCACTGAAGATTTCATTGTAGAACAATTCTTACTTTTTAAAGATGATATTCAGACTCTCTGCTTACATTTAAATATCCTGGTCGATATAATTTAGATTGCTTCATTCCCACATTTTTCCTACTGTGTTTTTAGACTTGGAAGTAATTTTATTTGCTGTTTTGTAAAATGCAAATGATATAAGTGTAAGTGATGGTAATAACTACATTGGAAACAAACTCCATATTAAAGTGTCCAATACACAGTGGATGGTAAATTTGTTATACAGCTGCCATAAACAGCTAACAAGCAGCAGAAGACTACAGTTTTGTATTTGCATTTACCTACAGGCTTATAATGAAGAGACAGAGAAGGAGTAAGATCTTTTGGCCCTTGTTACTACTGCAGGTCGGAGAAAAGTGGTCTCTGTAATATAACTGTGTAATAATTTGAAGACAAGAAAGTGTATCTAAGCAAACATCTCCACCTTTCTAGTCTATAGAGCTTACAATTTCCATCACAAAAAAAAAAAAAGCATTAAAACTCTTCCCAGCTGGAGCTCAGATGAATACACATCCCTTCATGTCAACTAATATCCTAAATGACAAAGTTGAATGTGCTACATCTAAGGGAAAGACCCTGAAGCCATTTGAGCTGAAAGTCTAGAATCATGGTAATTTCTGCTTTCATGACACCCTGTGTTGATCCGTGTCCTGTTGTGCAAAACCATATCTGAAGCATCTGAGCTCCCAAGAATTTTCATTTAAAGAAGGGATGCTGTTGACTGAGGAGAATGATGTAGCACTGTGTTGAGATGTATCCCTAATGTTATGATCTCCATGAATGAATCATGGCTGTCTTCTGTCTAAGAACCCAGGAATCCTCCAGCCCAGCACACATCACTGTGAAACATTTGTAAGTGAGACCATAGATACTATATGAGGGTTTTAATTTAGCATTATGCTATGTATTAAAGGGGAGGGATTTGTTTTAAAAAATGAAAAACAACATAGTGAGAATAAACTGCCAGATCTGTGATTAAGCTGCCAGATCTAAAATGCCTGAACCATATGGTGCACAAGATAAAAGCTGACATTTTTATTTTCCTGCAGATCCTTGAAAACTAAATGCATAACAGATGCAAGGAATCAAGGTGCCTGAAAACCATTTTTGGGTCACAGTGCAAGACCATTTAAAGCTCTGCAGTGCAATATGCAGAGAGCTCATATTTGTGCAAGTCATCAGAAGTCACTTACATATCAGCAGAGCTGCTAAGTCTTGCCTGTAACATAATTTTAGTTCTAATATAATTTCTCATCTCCATTTAGAAGATACTGAGTAGGGCTCTGGAGGTCTGTGTTTATCCTATAACTATGCCAATGTCCCATGTGCCAGAATCACAGAAACACAGAATGGTTTGGGTGGGAAGGAACATTTAAAATCATTGAGTTCCAATACTTCTGCTCTGACCAGGGCATTTTCTGCTAGACCAGGTTGCTCAGGGCCCCATCCAGCCTGGTCTTCAACACCTCCAGGGATGGGGCATCCACAACCTCTCTGGGTAACCTGTTCCTGTGCCTCATCACCCTTACTTTGTTGGAATTCCGGAAACTTAGAATTTGGGGTTTTAGCATATAGTAATACATGTGAGTCAAGATGGAGGACTTTGGGCGTTGTCTGAGTCCTTCTTCTTCACCTTTTTCTTCCTTCTTCTTCATGGCTTTAAGTGGTTTTCTGTAATTGGGTGAAAAAGTCTGCATTGTGGGCCTTGGGTGGTCATTACTGGGTCATAAGTATAAATAATATAGGTGTCACCTTGTTATTGGGGGGTACTCACTTAAATAACCTTGGAAAGAGTCAGAAGTCTCAATTTTACCTTCATTTCTTTAACTTGCTAGTTAGAGCTCATGCCTTGTGAGTCTGTAAATAGATAAGAAACAATAAACATCTAAGCCTGAACACGAAATCTACATTTCCTATGTGTTAATCATCCTTACCTTGGCAAGGAAAAAAGGAAGCCAGAACCATCACATTACTTCAAAGAATTTCTTCCTAATGTCCAATTTAAACCTACCCTTTTCCAACTTAAAGTCATTTTCCCTTTTCCTGTCATTACATGCCTTGTGAAATGTCCCTCTTCAGCCTTCTTGTAAGACCCCTTTGGGTACCGGAAGGCTCCTGTAATTTCACTCTGGAACCTTTTCTTCTGAGAGGCTGTACAGCCTGTCTTCATTGATCTTCCAGCCCTGTGATCAACTTAGTGGTTCTCCTCTGGACCCCTTCCAACAGGTACATGTCTTTCTTTCTCACCTGTCCAGGTGGGGTTCTCAAGAAGAGCAGAGTAGAGGGGCAGAATCACCTCCCTCGACTTGCTGGTCATGCCTCTTTTGATGCAGCCCAGGATGCAGCTGACCTTCTGGGATGCAAACATGCAGTCCTGAGTCATACAGAGCTTTTTTCTGTGAACACCCCCCACGTCTTTCACCCCAGGGCTAGTCTGGATCCAATCTCCACTCAGCCTGTATCTGTGTTTGGAATTGCCATGACCCATGTGCAGTAATATTACAGTGAACTATGAAGTTTGTGTAAGAATGTACTCTCATAGAGTTGAGTGTAGAAGAAGAGTACAGAAATTGAAGTTTCAACTGAGGAGTTCTACTGCCATATGCTACAGTGTTTGGAATCTCGTCTGTATTTAGGACACTCAGGATGATGATCTGTACTCAAGGTCAGTATGTACACTCATTAGGCAGCAGTCCAACTTTTTCTTTTCCTTACTGCTAGGCTTTGTGAGCTATTGCATGTGGTTATTAGTACAAGGAGTGGGTTATCTCACGTCTTTACTGATTTAATTTTGTCCTAACTGCATTGAAGCCAGAGACAACAATTTCCTTTCCAATCTTTTTGTGATGGGCAGGACAGGGTAAGGCAAGTTATGCTTCTGAAAGCTTAGAAACTATTCCTTGTTCTTTTGTGCTTATTATATTTCTGAGTTATGATTCAAAAGAGCAAAAGGAGGTTGGGGATTCAAAAGCACATTTTTTTTTCTTGGAACATTCAAAGTTACAAAGATCCTAAGCATTTAGAAAGAAATTGTCTTCATTACTGATTTTGTATCTTAGCCCAAAACAAATATTATTACTATTTATATGTGATTAATATAATGACCACAAAGTACTTCCCAAGAAGTCTAGAGTCTGATTGGTAATGTCATGATACTTAAACTCTGCATGTGAGCCCACAGAATAATTTTTGAAATATAAATGGATTTTTTTTGAGGAAGTCTGAACTGAGGATTGTGATTCCACTGTTTCTGGTGTTCAGAGGGAAGAGTGGGCCCAAGCATTTTATACCTCTTGTACTTTATGTCAGAACCTGGAAACATCATGCCTCCCAGGAGTTTTGGCCACTGGGACCTGGGACCAGCTTATAAGATGATTGTGTTCCCCTAGTGCCAGGGCCTTCCAGATGCCCTGCAAGGAGGCAGTGGCCAAAGCCTCTCCTGTCCTCCGGGAGCTGACTTTCAACCATGCCTTGAGCTGGAGCTGCTCTCTCACTCCCTAGCTGATGTGATGGGACAGCCCTGGCTGCTGGCTCTGTCCTGCCCCTCAGGGAGCCCCCATGGCTGCTGGTGTCCAGGGGATGGTCAGTAAATCCCACCTGACAGCGCTGATCATCTACTGCTCCTTGACAAACTCCATACTGGTACCGTTTGGAAGACAAGAGCTCCCCTGCCAGCAGCAGAGCATGGATCAGTCAAACCTTGCCTGAACAATAAAGACCAACCAACTTCACCATCTTTCAGCTCTGCATGCTGGAAGAAGGGCATCTTCCAGAAATCAGCCCATGGGGTGATTTGCCATTTTTGTATAAACATTCTGGCTTTGTGAAAAGGGAGGACGTGCAGAGCACCTCTGTGTCCAGCAATCCATAGAGGCCTAACCCCAGAATTAGATTACTAGATGCTCAGTTCACTAATCCACTAGCTATTACACCTGCATTCCAGGGTTTTAATAAGAAATTCTACAGCTGAACCCTTTATATGTTTCTTGAAGCAGTGACTTACTTCGGCTCTGTCTTCTTCCCTCCAAACGGGCAGGAAAGTTTTCCCATAAGGTATGTCCCATCTAGAAGAAATATAAGTAACCTCAGGCTTAAATCCTTAGAAGTTCTTAAGAATGGTGGGACTGTGTGTGATGGTGGAATTCTGCTAACCCTGCAACTGAATGTTGCAGTGTTAGCTGTGTTCCTCTTTGCTCCTAGATCCTCCACAGATGTTCCTTCAGCTTAGATTTTATGAGCAATGTCATAGGAAATGTATTTTCAGGTATGTTGGTCTCTAAGTAGGTATTTCTCCAGGTAGATGGTTGCTATAATGCCTTAGACACAGATATGGACTTGTGGTGAGAGAATCACAAATCTTGCTGCTAACCTAGTGGCAAAGTGTGTAGTGCTTAGGCTTTTTCACCTCAGAGTTCAGATGCAAGTCACAACATTATTCCGTTAGCATTTTCTTTGTAAGAATATATCTGCTGTTTCTTCTGGACATTTTAGAGTATGTAAAGGATGATATTGTTTTGAATTTTAAAATTCTGTTGTGATCCCTTACTCTCATACATTGTGGGGCATGCATTTGATGGCTGAAGTGGAATAATCACCTGTTTCTATCAGTCTGACGTAACTCATTTCTCATCTATGAAATTTTTTCTTCTCCTGAAATGTATTTTTGTCATTGAAAGGTAAAGGCATTAATAATCAGAAGCCTGCATAAAATACGCCTTCCTGCAAATTGATTACTCTGACTGATTTACTAAAGTGCAATGCCCTATTTCTCTTCTCTGGATGGACAAAAAATAGGAAAGGTCCTGGGGAACTGAGTAGATCTTGATTCTATCAAAGGGAGGCTATAGGGAAATTTTTTACAAAAAATCAACAGAGGAAATGGGTAATTATGTCTGATAAGTAAGCTTAGGAAAACATGAAGCCTTGTCAATAGCTTGCACCCTCTTTTTTTTAGAAGTAGGTGTATTTGTATAATGACATTCATTCCATCTGTGTATTTAATCATATCTCAAATCACTTTTGAGATGGGTCTAAGTAAGCAGTGATTTGGATAAAACCTTTGTCCTCCTTTGCAATGGATTTGTTGATTATTACTAAAGAAAATAATAATTAAATAAAGTAATAGTTGAGTTTGTTGGCCCTTACCCGCAAGTTATGACTGCAGGTTCCAGGAGGACATGGACTGGTGCAATTAGAAAGTACTTCAGTACTACAGCAGAGAATAACACCAAAGCAAAGTCATACCATGCCACCATTTTGCCAGAAAAAGCTGCATGTATGTTGGTGAACCACTGGGATTTTTCTTTTTTGTCAGCAAGCAGGTGATTTATAAATAGGCTTGGACACTTGCAGGGTGGGATATTGAGTAGGTGACAGTACCATGACAGAGCTTAGGATTCTTCCTGGTCAATTACGTGACAAACCAAAGGTCTTCACACTCACCTATGAAGTAATCATTAGCAAGATATTTTAACAAAAATAAAACATGAAATGAAATGAAATGAAGACATCATGAGTCACCAAAAAGTTTCAATATAGTTATTACAGAAATAGATGTACTTTCCAATACCTCATTTATTTTGACACTAAAATCTCTATAAACAACATTTAAATAATAGTGACATTTTGCACATAAAAACTGAATTGAGACTTTACTTTTGCCACAATTTTATTTTCACATAGTTTTTTTCAAAAGTGAGGAATTCAGTATTTTGAGTAATATGACTTCTTAGGCATACAGAGACTTGAAAACATAGTTTCTAAAGCAATACTGAAATATAGGGGGTTTGTGTGTTTTAGCCTGGACAGGGTTGATTTTTTATTGTAGCTGGGATGAGGACACGTCTGAGGGTGTATGAACAGGACCCAGATATCATTCTATACCACCTCACATGATTGCTGGGGTCGGGGGAAGGGGCTTTCTGACTCTGGGGAAGACGGGCAGGGCTTCCAGCAGAAAGAAAACATGTAAGGCAGGCAAGAGGCTGTCCACCATTGTTCATTATGTCAGGGTCGGTGGTGACCATTTTTGTGTGTGAATGACCCTTTTTTTGTATACTTTTAAAACTAATATTGTGGCTGTTACTGTTTGTTTTCTTATCAAATGGCTATTTCCAGTAAATTGTTCTTATCTTAACCTGTGGTCTTCACCTTCTGTGCCTCCAATTCCCAAATCCATCCTGCCCCAGCAGGGAAAGGAGAGGGCGAAAAATTCGTGTGTGGTTTGGGAGGGTCTCAGTGGGGGAAGTGAGTTGGAGAATATCATTGATAAACTGTGACAGTTCTTATAAATAAGAACTTACTGAAAGCAGAGCCAGTTATGGAGGGGTGCCACTTTGTGTACTCTGAGTGGTAGGATATGGATGTTCATTAATCAGATGAACTAGAGGACTTCCAAGGTGCTGCCACAGAAGACTACTGCAACCAGTTCGAATAACCACACCCATGCTGTGCTGAGTCTTACCTGCAAACCCCACCCACAAAACATACTAAGCCTAAATAAAACCCAGGTATCCTTTGCTTTTTCTGCTTTTGTAAAATTGAAGGATTGCCCTTCAATCCTGCTGTTGAACATTTTACAGGCAGCCACTCCACACTTACAGGCAGTTTCAGGAAAAACTGTGTATTTGAGATTGTGAATTCCATCTTCTACCTGACACTATCTTATAAAGAAGGTACATCCTGTTTTATTTTTCTGTCTGTGCTGCAACACTCATTAGAGTCAAAGGGTAAATACTTTCTATCTACAGGGCATCTCTCTATTCGAAGTTAGAAGCAGATGATACAGGTTCTTCAGGAGGCATGATTTCATAGCTAAATGTTTCCATAACCTTTGTTGAAAGGGAAAGGCTTTCCATTTGGGAACACTAAAAACTTTAGCAGACTTAGGAACTGCGGAGAGCTGAGAGCTGTTTTCTCACTCAGTCATGTTGATTATGCCAGTGTACGATGCTTAGAGATCCAGTCAATATGTCTCAGGTTGTCTTCATTTAGATTGCTGTGGAAACATTAGTGTATTGTCCTAAATATCCCCCAGGTCACTCTGCTTACAAGTGGTGAAATATCCTAATTTTTCCTTGGTGATAGAAAACCTAATTGAAGACTATCTTTGTGTGGGAGTGGATGAGGAGAGACGAGAAAGCAAAGTGCTAATAGCATTAAATGCACTGAGAGATTTGGAGGTACCTGATGCAGTCCGACAAATTGCCATTTACCTGGTTGAGGGGGATATCAAAAGCTGTGGTTGGGTCTACTTTATCTATTGCAGAACTGCTGTCCTTTTCAGTTTCTAAATATAGCAGTCAAAATGGTTTAGTTTTGTCTTCATTCTTGGATACAGAATCCTTAGCCAGTGTTCAAAGGAGCCCAGCATACTTAGAAATGAGTTAGCATCCTTGAATGAAGACCTTTCACTTGCCAGTAATTTTAAAAGCTACATCTTTCCCCAGGGATTTAAACTTTATTTATTCATACATCACTGTATATGATAGTAACAGAAATAACACATATATTTTAATATATAGGAATTACACTAGAAGACCAAAACATCATACCATATCATAGCACAATATCATATCCCCAAATATGCCTTGCAAGTATACACTTGGCATAATACTTACCTTCCATTTCGGCGCAGGAGCAGTGAAAAATTAAGGTAAATGGGGAAACGGGCATTTGACGTTATAAAATTTGATGACACCATTGCTTTCAGCTACAATAAAGTAATATTTTTACGGCAGTTGAAAAAATTAAAACCAAAAAGTCATATGGATAATCTTTACTAATTCTGAGTACCTTAAAACGTCCATGGCTCAGACATGCCTCGCAATAAAGTGATTGGATGGTTTGCATAGTATTAATTAATCAGAATTTGTCTTTTTTCTTCTTGCCTTTGAATGATTTTCTCCTTGGAGTGCAGTAAGTTATTGGTAAATATTAAAAAATAACAGAAAACCTCCTTTTTCTCCATTAGAATACCTTTTATGTCTAGGGGCAAATTAAAATTCTGGCAAACATGTATGTAACTGTAGACCTTAGTTCTGCAGGCTTTGTATTTGAAGTGGAACAGTTTCCATTCCAAAGAATTTTGACGGATTAGAAGCACTCGTATGCACGCCATTGAAATGCCACTGACAAATGCTGGAAATGAATGGAATGTGTTTTAGCACTATCTGTGATTTTATCAACAAACAACTGAGTAGAGTTTTTCAGAGCTTACAGTTCTGACGTCAAAAACTTCTGGATAAAATGAGACATGTCCCTGGCAGTTGAANGGTAAGAAAAACAGACATGGAATTCTTCAGACATTGATGTTTTTTTCTACAGCAATCATTAAAAGGTAAATTTATCAAAATATTTTTGTAATGCAAGGCCATTGGCAATACATATCTAAGTTCTGAAAAAGCTGAAATCCCAATTCCATTTAATTTGGAAGTGCCAAGATTCAAGAGGAAATTCTGCTAGCA
The DNA here is from genome assembly GCA_013401035.1 of Horornis vulcanius. Taxonomy (NCBI): domain Eukaryota; kingdom Metazoa; phylum Chordata; class Aves; order Passeriformes; family Scotocercidae; genus Horornis; species Horornis vulcanius. The sequence goes on from VZUA01047390.1 coordinate 70,126, forward strand.
CATTCATTCATGACTGACAGGAAGCAGTGATATAATTGGAGACAAGCTGGGAAGACACCTTATTGGAGAGTTCCTGAAAAATAATCCTGAGATCATAAAGAGTTTCTAGGGTCTACTAATCAAAAGGTTCTTCATTTCAAGTGTCAAATACTGATTGCAAAA
>VZUA01047395.1:30997-43846 GCA_013401035.1 Horornis vulcanius
TTGTTTTGTTTTGTTTTGTTTTGTTTTTGTTGTTGTTGTTGTTGTTGTTTTTGTTGTTGTTGGGTTTTTTTTACTGTTTTGGGTACAAAGTGGAAACTACGGGTTTATTTTGGTACATTCTTTTTAAACTTGACTGAAAAGCTGTAGTATTCTAGATTACCCATTAACTTAAAATGTACATTTTTCTGAGGAAGAGGCAAAGGTATGAAAGAGCAAAATGAAAGAGCATTCTCCAGGTTATTCCCTGTGTGAGAATGAGTCAACTAAATAAATTGATAGTTGGACAAGGATTTTCAATGCATCATCTGAACTGTTTACTACAAAAGAAAAAGGGAAGAAAAAAAAATCTGTTGGGAGGAGGAATTCTTTGTGGTGCAGGGTACTCAAGCTCTGCCCTAAACTGTCCTCACTGATGTGCAGTTGCACATTGGTGGCCTGAATTTGAGAGAATTCCAAAACAAGAACTGCCTTTGTGATAAGAGCACCTCTCAAAGGCTCCCTAAAATACCAGCTCTTTACAAATGCATCTCATTTCACAGAATCCCCAAGGCTGGAAAAGACCTCCAAGATCATCAAGTTGCTGTGACAGATTCCCACCTTGCCACCAGCTCAGGGCACTGAGTCCAGGCATTCCTTGGACACCTCCAGGGATGGGAACTTCACCAGCTCCCTGGGAAGCTCTTTCCTATCCTTTACAGCCCTTTCTGTGAAAACATTCTTGCTGAAATTTACCTGATTTCCTAACTTTTGAGTAGCACTGTTGAGCTTTAGTCCTTCTCCTCCATAAATGTGACAAGTGTCACGGGGTTGGGTGGTTCTGGCAAAGATTCACAAACACCCCAGGCCTTGATGGAAATGGAGAAGGAGGAGGAGAACAAGGCAGAGAGAGATAAATTAACAGCAGAAAGAATGAGAACAACTGAGGCTTGCAAGTTTCCTGGAAAACCCATAAAGGCCCGGTAGAAGCACAGGTGTGGACACATGCAGAAAAGCCTGTGAGGGTTCTGAGGGGGCAGCTGTGGCAGGGGTGAGGGGTTGCTCCCTCCCCTCAGGGCCCAGCAGCACACCCAGTGCTCAGCTCACCAGTCTGGAGACTGTGGGCTCAGTTTATCCACACTCACCCCAAGACCCAACACCTGGGACTGCAGATAACAAATCCTTCTTGTAAGGAGTGTGTTCCCCACACGATAGATCATTCACAGGCTTCATTTTGTGCCTGCTTCATAGGGCAGAACACGCTCTCTCTATATTCCCCAGGTACTGGTATTGATCTCCATCAGACCAGCCCCTGAAGAATGGAAGTGCAATCACAGGAGTGCTGGAGAGAGTTACAGCCCAGGGCCTGGAAGCTTAGCAGTGGCAGTTTAATAGACCTGCCATAAATGAACAGCGAGACAAAAACAATGTGCTGTGGGAACCATAAATATGTGATTATGAAATAAGAAACCAGGATTCCCAAAGTGCTAACAACCTCCTGGCATTCCATTTAATAACTATAAATCTGCCATAGCTCGAGTTAAGTGAATTCCCCTCAGCATATTAAAGTCTTTGTTTACAGGGAGAGTAATTACTGTGACTTTTAGTGCAAATAAGAGATGCCCAGTCCAGGGCATGTAAAATTGGACACGGACATCCCACACTAAGCTGCAAGGCTCCCTCTGACATCTGGGGAGAGCTCCCTAAACTGTTCTCAGGAAGGAGGACCTGTCTGCACCCATCCCTGCACATACCTGCAGCCTTTCCCGATGTGGTGGGGACAGGAAGGGGTTAAAGTCTCCCGGCCGATGCTGATGTGGGCAGGGATGGATTGCAATGTGCAATGTGTCAGTTGCAAACCGAATTGGGAGGTTTCTGTGGGAGCAGCAAGGTCAGATCCCAGCAACAGGAGCTAAGGATTTCTGTGTTTAACCCCGGTTCTGACATCGACTGTTTTACAAGTTTGGAGAAACCAGAGAACTTCAGCATGGATAGATGGAGGATCAGACAGCTCACCCACCTTACAAGGAAGCTTGGCAGGTTAATCAGGGTGCATTTCCTAGTGCTCTGCATGTGAAAGGAGCTAGGACATACACATGATAACATTTACAAATGGCCAGAGATAAACTGAGAATGCTTTAAAATGTTTGTTACAAATTCAGTGGGAGCAACAGGAATGGTTCTGATACAGGAAAGGAATGGGAATGGTGTAGAAAACCCAACTGAATACCATTTCTCAGGCCATGAGCCTGTCGAGGAGTGACAGCCTTGACTCCCTTCCACCACACAGCAAGAATTCCCAAGGGTGACAGGTAATTACCAAATGGACTCCCCAGGACAGTGGGCAGCCACAGCCCAATACTGGATTCTGGATTGAAATTGAGCAGTAGGGAATGTCCTTAATTACGCCTCAGAGAGGAGCCCCGAGGTGAAAATAAGATTGACGTCAACCTAGTGGGCCTCGGAAACAGTCACTGAATAGATGTTTGGGTAAGAAGAAAACAAAACAGATAATGAAAGTAACTTTGTACACAGTGGCACAGGATGGGTATTGGAGTCACAGAGTCATGTACAGAATGAGGAACTCCTCAGCTGGTTTATGCAAACCCTTCCTAGAATTCTTCTGAAACAAGAGGTTGCTCAGATGCTATCAGATTCCTAAGTTGTGATGCTTGATGGAGATCAGAAGGTGGAGGAAATAGAAGAGTCCTGTCCTTTTCCATTTCCCACATACACCACACCCAGATTCCCATACTCCATCAATGCAAGATACTTGCAGTGGTCTAAAGATTGTGCACAGGTACTGACCTGCCTGGGACCATGCTGAGAGTCCTTCTGACCAAGTTGTGCTGGGTCCCCACAGCAGCAGAGGAGAGTCCAGCAGACTCTGTACCTCCCACAGGTGAGTTGTAATTATGGTAAAATACTGGAAGGAATCAGAGGCCATACTTGTTTACCTTGGACCTTTTACCTGTGTGCCTTAGGAGCATCATTCTTGCATTCTGACTCCTAATTATGATTAACCTTAATATGCCCCTTTGCCATTCCCAAAACTTCCTTCCTATGAGATCAGTGGCTTATCAAACCCTCTCTTTCAAGGAACACAACAGACCCAAGAGATGTGTTTGGAGGTGTTTTTATTGAACACAACCTGCAAAAATATATCTCATCTTATTTCCTGGCTGTGAGCTGCTCCCACACGTGGGGAATGGGAGATGGATGAACAAGGAAAGCCATGGGTGCCCTCCAGTTCCAGTAGTGGCAGAAGCACAAGTGACTGGATGAGTAAAGGAATAAACAAATAACAAAGCAACACTAAACCAAGTGAGGCATGGGGAAAGGCTGTGCACAGAGGCAGAAGGGCTGGCCCACTCAGAGGGACAGATTCACCAGGGGAATTCTCTCTTTCATGCCGGTAGCCTTACACAGAGGAAAATGAGATTTCTCTCTTCTTGATAAACAACTTTTTTTCCAATATAGCAGCCCACTAATCATTCTAAGGAAGGGGAGAGATGACATAAAAGGTGATTCTTTCCTCAACATATTTTTACTTTATTTGCAATTATATAGTGGCCTGTGCAGCTGTTGGTCTTCCATTTTCCTCTCAAAATTTACAACTTCTTCCAAAAGCAGAAAGGTCCCACCCTTAAAGTGACTGGAAGCATTCCATGAAACTGATTGCATGCAAAGCCTTCTTTTGGGGCTGAGAAGAAGATAGAGCTGGATAAGGAATTATATTTCAGTTTGCCAAATTAGTCAACACAATGAAGGCAGCAATCACTCAGTAAATACGAGGCAGGACCTGGCACCTTCTTGCAGATGGACAGGCAGATAAGACAACACAGAGGCAGATAAGGCAACACAGAGGCAGCACTTCCCAGTCACCCAACGGGCAGCTCATATGGGTTTATACTGTTATTATTGAGGGCTGGAACAAGAACAGATAACCTATTGAAAAGACCCTTTCTCTGCAGAGAAAAGGACAAACTGGAAATACAATCAATTGGCCCACTCCATACCGCTGAGACACTCTGGGGCTTTTCAATGGAACTTTAAATATTTGCTTTTGTGCTGGTAAAAACAACAGATTCCTTTCGTGTTACTGTTTTTCTGAGTTCTTAAATCTTTTTTCCAAGAAGATTACCAATAAGACTCCAATCTCCTCTGCAGCAGTGCAACATAGTCTGATCTCTCCTTTGAATCAGGCCTGTGATTCATCTGGAATACCTCATGCCTTGTTAGACACCACCAAAAACTGCAGAAAATTTGGATTCTATTCATTAACATCAGGGCTCAAAAGGTTGTGGATGCTCAAGGATGTGCAGAAATCCCATTCCCAGATCCTCTCCCTGGCCTCTGTGGCCTTTCTGTGTATTGGTTACACTGGGGTGTGAAACAGCCAATTCACATTTCCTTGCTGTTTGTCTCCTGGCCTATTGACCCAAGGTTCAATGTGTTTGTGTTCCAGGTCTAACAGAATTATTTATGTGTGAACCAGACCCACTCTTTTTTGTTCAAATCAGTTCTCTCATTGCATTTTTGTTCTATGACAACTCAGTTCCAGGACTGGAGGATCTTCCAAGCCCCACTGGACACGGCACAGGATGATGCATATCTGTGGCTGGGGACAAAGGCATCTGTCACGTGTGAGCACAGGGGCAGCAGCTGGGCTGCTGGCACCAGGAGAGCTCTGCAGGACTCACTGGGCTTATAAAAAAACCACAGAGGCATTGAGGGGTTCCTGTCCTACTACAGTGCTATAGGAAGATCAAAAAAGGAAAGGAATGATCAATAGCCAACAAAAAAAAAAGAGGCAGAGAAGGCTCTCCTGCTGGTCTAACTCACCGTTCTTTAGCTGCCAAAATTATATAGCCTTTGCCTTTCCCTTGTCCTGTGGTAAATTCATGGATATCAATGGGGAAATACTTTCTTGGCCATACAGTGGTCTTTGGGACATCCACATTTTGCATTTCTTCTAAACTTGTTTTTCATAGACTGAAAACGCTAAAGACATTTTGGCTGGGTTGTTGTTGTGGTGGTTTTTCAGATGAAAAGCATCTCAGTTCAGATCCTGTTCAGCAGACAGAACAGATTTCAGGTGTTAAAATATCTGTTGTGAGGCAGGACATGAGCAGTGGCAGTGGATTTGAAACAGATTGCTCATGCTTTGTTTCCCCTTTATTTTGGTAATACCAAACAGTACTTTGTCTAATAGCACAGAAATGATGAGCTGATATGAGTTGTTGTGAGCAGCACTAATAAAGAGGGAGGAAGCACTAAATAATCAGTTGAAACCCTTGGCTTGCCAGAAAATAGGATAAACAAGGTTGGCAGACAACTCACAGAGATTGCAATGCAAGGGAATTTCATTTTCCTTTCAGGCTGTGTTCTCCCTAATGCAGATGTTTTGCCCAGCTTTTTGCAGCAGATTTACAAACACAATGTTCATCTCCCAGCAGATAGGAGAGAAATCCTCCTCCCTTTTCTAAATCCAGGGAGATGGCTCACATTTTAAGGCAGCCAACAGCCTCTTCTCTTTGCACAATGGATGGGCACTGCAGACCTTGTTCTTAAGGGATCACAGAATCACACACAGCCTGAAAGAAATGCTGTGTGTGTGTCGATATGCTGGACCAGCTCTGCAGTACACCTGGGCTGTGCTGCTGCAAGGAACACCATCCAACAGTGGTTTATATTCTCAGTGGCTGTTGCCTGCTTGGTGCCAACAAGCCCAGAAATTTGGTGCTTTGGGCTGGCTCTGGGTTAGAAGGTGATGCTGCACCAGACTGTTTTTGCAGAGTTACAACTGTGTCTAAATGGAGCTTAAAAAAAAAAAAAAAAAAAANNNNAAAAAAAGAAAAGAAAAAAGAGACAAAATTAATCAAAACAAGTAAAGTGAAGCAGGAACTAACTGAGGCATGGCTTAACTCCACTCCTCTTCCTGACAGCTGTGGCTGATGTGGTCTCAGGCTCAGGAGGAGAGGAGACCAGGGAAAAAATGTGGTGCTTGGCTTCCAGCTGGAGAGGCACATGCAGCCATCCCTCAGGCCCTCCCTCAGGCAGGAAGGAGCCAGCAGCTCTCTGCATCTGCAGGGAGAGGGAGAGCAACGGGGCTGGGGGACCACAGCGGGGGCAATTAGTGACCCTGGTAATGAGCTCGGCTCTCTGGCTGGGTGGACACCAGGCTAGCCTGGGGATCTGTCAGGATTGCAAAACCTGAAGGCATTTTTAGTGTCTGTTTCAAAATAGGGCTGGATATCAGAGGGATGGAATCCTCAGGGGCAAGACTAAACAACAAAATACAAATACACGCAGGAACCACGGACCCCTGTGCTTAACAGGGAGCTACATAACAACAAGAAAAATGTTCTCCCTTATTTTTCTATTAGTAAAGCTGCCAGTTTCTTGATGTTTCAGAAAAACGAGACATCTGCTGATGATTTACAACCACGGAGACTTCCCAAGGAAACGTGCAACAACAGTTTGTGAAAGTACCCAGGGAGCACCACATGGGAAACAATAATGAGCTCTACAAAGGAGGCTTTGGGCAATATGGCTCCAGATACAAATTAAATCTTTTAAAGTCAATGAATATCAGCTGTTGGTTGAGGAAAGCTCAGACCAGCATTCAGTATGGTGGCATGTCTGGTCTCTGGCCAGTGTCCTGAAGTGTCAGAGAAGGGCTGCAACCGCTGGGGTAACCTCTGCTCTCAGTATGGGACCAGACTGAGGTGTCTGTGTCTGTGTATGCACACCCTCATGTGTGCACCAGCGTGTGCTGCTGAGGCTGGAATTGGAGCAGCAAAGATAAAGCCTAAGGAGTAAACACCCCATATCACTGCCCATGGCAGCAACGCTACAGAAATCACACCTCTGCCCAGGTGCAGAGGGCTGGGAGTGCTCTGTGGCCTCCTTAAGTCAAGATTTACTGCCCTGGAATGATGTCACTAACAGGTTCTTACACTGTAAGTCAAAAATTTTCAATACTCCTTGAAAGGCAGCAGGAGATAAATCACTGAAAACTTGTTCCACCAGCAGGTTACTTTAGTGCTGCAGCAGAACATGTGGGGAACACAAACTCACAACTCCTCTCTGGGGTCTCTGTAAATTACTCTCACCTTCGTGTTGCAACTGTCCTGGTGACTTCAGTCTCTTGTGCTTAAAGCTTTCTTTGTTTTGATTCACTGGAGGCACTTTGGAGACACTACACTACCATATTTATGACTTTTTTCCAGGTCATCCAAGTGATGCATGCCTTGACAAATACTTTCCATCTCTACTGTCTCCCTTGGGGATGCACTATTCTAGTTTATTACCAAGCACAGTTCCTCCTTATACCAGAGGGGCAGGGAAGTTGCTTCAGAAAGTGCAAAAAACAGTGAACACCAGCCAGGCCTGGATTTACCTCTCCAGGGGCGAGCCCAAGGACAGCCCTGATCCACCTTGCATGTTATCCTGGGATGCTGTGCAGTCTGCAGTGTGGAATGCAGTGGCATAGTCTCATGACCTGCCTCCAGGTGAGTGCCCCAGCATGTGTGTTAGGCAGCAAATGGGACCACATACAGAGGAGAACAGGAGAGATGGAAACTCTCCCCTTCAGAAGCTTGTCTGGCTCTACAGGCAACAAAAAAGTGCCTGTCACACCAGCCCATGCAGGAAGAGCTCCACGCTCAGTGAAGGGAGGCAAGGAGCTCACAGTCAGTAGATGGGGAGAATGTAGACAGAAGTCAAGGTACAAGAGGAATGACTGAAAAGGGCATGGGAGATTTTCCTGATGAAAGAATGGACACCTCAAAAAGGACCAGTAAAAATAAGCCTAAGAGTAAATTATGCAGACTTTCACCTCTAGGGCATTGCATCAGAGTTTTTGTGAGATGTGCTGTAACAACATGAAAGAGGTGTGTTGTTTTATTGAAGTTTCCAACGGGCAATTTCCTTCCCACAGCAGCTCTTACATTTGGTCAACACAACCTCATCCTTTCAGTCGCTCTCAGCTGAGCCCTGACATACCTTTCCACTCTGATATTCTTTAGATGTGTTACAGGGTCTTTAAACAGCAATGTGGGAAATTGGAACACATACAGTGTCCTTTGAGGTGTGCTGGGGAAGAGCTGTGCCTGCTGAACCAGGACAAAGGCCAACAGCATTAGAAACTGCAGATAAAGGAAAACATTCTGACAGTTCTTGAAATCCTCGGAGTATTCAAACACACAGCAATAACCAAAGACAACTCCACAGTGAAGCTTGGATGAGCCCTGGCCTGCTGAGAGCAGCCCAAAGTGCCCACAGGCTTCACTTAAGCCACTGAACCTCTCCATCAGCCTCTGGCATCTCACTTTAGGTGGGCATCCCTGCCAAGCAATGGAAATAGGCTTATCCCAGTCTTCTACCAGCTGCAGGCTGGGAAAATGGATCTGCCAGTGTTGTTGCCTTGGTCCAAATTTCATATCAAAACTCATCACAAACCAGTGTATCACTTCCCTGGCTCTTGAGAAACTCCAAACTCTGCCCAAAAGGTGATTGTGTAAGACACAGTAAATGGTACAAATGTGTATTTCATTAGGAGTGAAGATTTGTGTTGTTCTCAGCACTGCAAGGATTGATCAAACGGACCAAGCGCTTCAGTCATCACACTAAGGTGCATGAACAGGCTGTTCTGAAAATCAGCCTCCAAGTAGTCAGAGAAGGAAAACATGCTAGTGATTCTGTGGAGGTGACAGGGATGAATTTGGGCAAAGAGAGGAATAACACTTCAGGTGGTTGCCACTTTTCCAGAGGTATTACCTAAGACATGGCTTAGCCCTGTATTTAAAGCAAAATTTCTTCCTACGTGTGAACAAGGACATTTGAGAGGCACCATGCAGATCTGCCTCCCTCTAATGCTGCTGGGCTGATGCCACCCCTGGGCTGGGTCCAGACAGGGAATCCTGCTGTGAGCCAGGTCTTGGTCAAACTCTCCTTCTCCTGCTTTTTGAGAGATAACAGTACTCAATCAAACCATTGCTGAGAGAAGGCTTGAGGATACTGCCATTGATCTTCCCAAATGCTTGATCAAAACTCACTGAGGGCAGCAGTGAGGGACAGATGTTTCCTGCCCCAGGGGCACTTGAGCTTAGGACTTTCTTGGGTAAGAGCAACACCAGTGTTGGCCACTAAGGAGAGGTGCAAGGAAGAATTAAGCAACCTGTGCCCTAAATCAGAAAGGTGCAAGCTATAATAAATGTGAGCCATTATTAATGTTTAGAATTAAAATAGATGAAAATAAAAGCATTGTCTGCACCTTTCTGCAAGGGCAAGTTTTAAAGCCTCTTGACCCACCCATGTGAACTCACATATCTGTGTGATGAGACAAGGCAGTTAGCAGTCCAGGATTGACACAAATGGCTAAAACATTTTAAATCTTAAGAAAACTGTATTGTTGTGTAGCTCTGGCAGGCTAAGAATAATAGAGTGGACAGAATAATGAGGAAAAGCTGTGGGAGGCTGCATTAATGAGCCTGGTGTTCTACAGGCTCCTGCCTGGTTGCTGCCCACAGGTGTGGGCTCGTGGAAGGCTGGGCTGGCTGCTCCTCCAGCCCTCATGGGTTCACACACTGGCCATGGCATCCAGGAGGGTACAAACCAGTCTCCCTCCCCTCTGTGCATGTTGCTTTCCCCTACATTACCGTGTCTTCCTTGCTGAGGGACAGTTATGTAAGAGCAGACACATGTTCCTGCCTGCACAGGCACCACTGAGGCTCAAAGTGCCTCTGGCTCATCCAGCTGCCTCTGCCCAGGCAGGGAGTGGGATATATCACTTGTGTTTGTGATTCTTTCTGAATCTCTGTCATTATTTTCAGTGTTCCACAAGAAAAAAGATTCCTCTTTTTCTCATGTAGGCTGCTGCAGCTGGAAAAAAAATCCCCTAGTTCACCATTCAGGGGATGTTGGCAGGGCAGGGGTACCACAGACAGGTTCACAGCTGTTGACATCTCCTCACAGCGGGGATGGTACAAAAGGAGGAGTGCAATCAGAGTAATTCAGTAAGTGATGGCTAAAGGGTTATGCTTGCAATTGGCTTCAGGGAATGGAAGCAAAACTGTCAGACTCTGTGTTACTGGCCTCATTTTACTAAAGATTAATGGTGAAAAATGATTGATTCTGCCCCTGGCAAGTTCTGCAGGACTGTGATGATAACATTTGAGCTCTCTGTGGCTGCAGATTTGAGTTCTTAGAGATCACCTGGTGTTGAATATTTTTTCAGGCAACAAAACAAACGGCCACGTGTTACGCTTGGGTTTAGAGGGAAATTTTTTCATGGAATGGCCCCTATCTCTCTGAAAAATGTTGTTTGCTGCAGTTCTGAGCAGTCACACCGGACATTCTGAGCCAAAGGATTTTATCAGAAAAAGTTTTTTCTTGGTGTCCAATGTTTTTGACAGCACTTTGTAAATAATCATCTTGGTACTGATCCAGCAAAGCACTTAAGGGAATCCTTAACCTTAAGCACAGGAGTATTTCCTAGATTTCAGTGGGACTATTTATACACTTCAAGACGAAGATGTTTTGCTGGATTAGGTTTCCTTAGCATCTCCCCCTGCCCAAACTGGAGCTCTCTGCTTCTGATAAGGCCAGGGGCAAAATGCCTGTTCTATGACGCAGTCGACTCCATCATCTTCAATTTTTTTAACTCCTTGTGCATTTAAATTGACTTTGAACTGAAAGACCAAACTGTTGGTGACATACACAGCTCAGACCTCAACCTGTGGAGAAAAATCTTATAAATACCTGTATGGGTAAAATGGATGTTAAATTCACAGTTTAATAACCATTTACAGATACAAATTACTTGAATATGTGTTGCTGGGAGAATGGGAAACTGTAATTGAAATCCATATCAAATTCAAGCTGGGAAAAGGACATCTCTAGAACACTGTGTGACGACTTCAGCAACCAAGCATAAAGATTAAAATACACAGAGCCTTTAAGCATAGCATATGCAGTCGTGCACATATACAGCCAGAAAATCCACTAACATGTCATCAATTTTAAATGGAACGTGAGGACCAAGTTAAAAAAAAACAACAAAACACAAACCTTGGAAGATGCCTGTTCAAGAAACAAATTAATAACATCTTTACACAGATCATCAGTCAGAACTGAAGTTGGCTGTGCAGACTGAAGAACACAAACCATTTTGCAATCTCGCTTGCTGCACCTCTGCAGTGATCAACATTCCAAAAACACCACAGCAACATTCAGACAGGGAAAATCCAGGCACCTGCAGATGCTGCAGAGAGGGGAAAGGGCAAGGCAACATGAACAGCACCAGAGCTAGGAGCTGAGGCCCAAACAGGTCCCATCCCAGAATTCTGAATTGTGCAGAGGTCGTCACAGGTTGGGGTGTTTCAGGGTGTACAAGCTGAGGGCATTTGCTCCTTATGGGAAGAGTGGGGTCAAACAAAGCTCTCTCATCAGAAGCCATGTCTTGTTTGAGGCGTAGAGGCCCTTGTTCCTGCAGTGATACCATGCTGCAGCCCCAGCCCTCAGCCCTTCTCAATACAGTTCTTGAGGCTGATAGTGAGAATCCTCTCCTAGATGTTTTCCAGAGTCTGTGTATTTCACTCCAGAAGCCTGTCAACTCTGAGCGACTGGAAAAGCAAAGACTGGAACCCACATCCACTTGGCAGCCCATATCATACTGCATCTCCCTTGGTTTTTACCATCTCAGATGTTGGCTGAGCTGCCTTCAGTGCTGCAGGGGCTGTGGGACTTGGCAATAGAGCCCAGCTTGGTGTTTCAACCACATGTGAGGGCTGACGGAGTTTCTCTGCAAATGCTCTTCCTTTCTGGTGGCCAGGGAGGGCTGGGCCCGTCGTGTCCTGGGGGGTGGCAGCCCCTGCCCGCAGCCATCCTAGGCAGTGACAGTGACCCCGTCCCCACCGGCACACCAGCCCTGCTCCAGCTGCTCTGATCACGCAGGCAGGACGGAGGACGTTGCCAAATTTTGCTTGGCTGGACTTCGATTTTTATTTTTATCTTCTACAGCTTGTAAAAAGGCTTTTAAAAGATGGGATATGTCTCTCTGTTTTCCCCACGGGCTCCGCTTATTTATGGCTTTTTTTCCTTTGTCTCCAAAGGGGCTCAAAGTAACTTAAGTAAGGGCTTGTTTTAAGCTCACTCGAATGAAAATGATTCCATTCCCAGGTTGCCTGGGGATGGTGCCTCCCAGAAGTTGCTTTAGGATTGTTATTCGAGGACCAGCAAGGGGAGCTCAAGCCTTGTTTAAGGTAGGTCCCGCACTAATTTTTTTTCTGCTAGAGAAGTGTTTTTCATCCCCGTGCGTGACCCGGGTGGGGATGCCCACGGGATGGTTTGTGCTTTGGCAGGCGGGGGCTGTGGCACGACGCGGGGCAGCGGGAGGTGGAAGCGGGCGGTCTGTCTTAAGGCAGGAGGCGAACCAAGAGGTGCGGGGGTCGGCTCGGACCCAGCCGAGGGGGTGGGGAGCTGCTGAGAGCCGACACGCCAGCGCGAAAAGAAGCGCTTTTCTGACCAAGCCCGCCCAGCTGCACCAGCTGTCAGCCGGGGGGACAGCGAGGGAGCAGCTGAGGCGGCCCGGGGCGGGTGGTCCGCACGCACCCCCTCCATCAGCAGCCCAGCTGGGAACCGGGACAGCCACCGCCGCGCCCCCGTCCCCGCCCCGTCCCGCCCAGCCGGGGCTTGGGGGCCGGTCGGGCGCTCACCCAGGGACCGCGGTGACGGCCGATGTCCCCAGCGGGCCGGGCCGGGCAGCTTCATCCGGCTCCGACCCGCCCGCTGAGGCGTCAAGCCCGGACACTGCGGCGAGGCTGCGGCTCCGCGTCCGCGCTGCTCCAGGGCCGCAGGTGGGGCCGC
>VZUA01047400.1:6074-31067 GCA_013401035.1 Horornis vulcanius
GCTTCATTCCTGGACTCTGGGGAGATAGCATGGTGTCATTCCATCCAGGTCTTGAAATATGTAATTGCTAATATCCTTATGTCACGACGAAAAACATGGTTGTTGTTGCTGTTGTTTTGTTTAGGTTTTTTTTTTTTCATTGGTTGGTTGATTGTTTGGTCTGGGTTTTTTATGAATTTTAAAATTATGCAGTAATCTGTTTTGGATTCAGATAAAAACATTGACCTAACGATACAATTAATAGGGTGGTCTACTACATTGCTTGTTGCAACCTTAGAACAACATAATATCTGAATTCTTCCTTTTAGGTTAACTGTTTGGCCTGTTTACAAAGGGATTTCATTCCTGATTTGGACTTAAAAACCTGTGGGAGATACATAGCAAAGAGTCTTTAGGTTCTGGCTCAGCACATTAAGGTTTATCTATTTCAATTGACTTTTCCTTTATAAAATAGAAATGCAATTGTTAAACTTGTCCTGTATTCGTGGACAGGTCTAGTTCAGAAATCAGTGTCATGGAAACGTGCCCTAGATGTTATCTTCATGAAGTGTACGATGGTTTGATAAATTGCTCTCAAAAATATGTATCCATAGTTTTCTAAAAGGTCATCTCCTGCAGGATCTTTCATGGGGCAGTCCCTGGCCCAGCTTTTACTCAGTGCTTCAGTTCTGATTTAAATGTAGGATTACAGAATATCCTTACAAGTTTTGCAGCTATTGCCAAGCCAGGAAAGTTGCAAGCACTGGAGAGGATAGCACTGGGAGTCAAAATGCTCTTGACAAATTCAAGCGAAGAGGTAATACAGCTTTCTGCCAACTGACATACTCTTCCTTTGGTTTGGTTTTCATATAACTAGGGTGCACCAAGAAAGCATTATCAAAATCCAGGTAAAATTCCAAGCCACTTGAGAGGTTAATCACTGTCAAGTAATTTACGTCCAATACTATGGTTTTGCAAGGATTTGAAGATATTTGAAAAACTGCTTTAGAAAAATGCAGAAAATTCCACAAGACATGTACCATTTCAAGGCTTCATCAAAATACTTGCCGTTTGGGGGGTTTGTCAGACTTGAAGGCTGCAACCTGAGAGAGCAAGTAGAGAACAGAAGAGTTGTGAGATTAAGACTGCATATGATTGTGCCATTTACCCACACTGCTAAACTGAATTGCAAATTGGAGGAAGGAAATTGTTGAAAGACAGCACACCTGTGTTTTAAAACCACAATGGAAAATGAGGAATCAAAGAGGAAACAATCTTCATTGTAATCCCACTGTCCTGGCTGACCTCAGTAACAAAAGAAAATTATAACAGTAGAAAAATAATTAGCTATTTCAAATTCATTATATTTTAATAATCAAACCACTATTAATAATGTAAATAAAAATATTTCAAATACTTTTTTTGTCAGCGTCCTTCTATAGTATTCTCTTTCTTACTGAAGGAAAGAAGCTTGTACTTTTCACCACCTTGCAATGCAAAGAGAAGGGGAACATAGCTCTGAAGTACCCAACCAGCTTTTGCAACAGCTTTAGTGAGCTTTTTCTTCTTGCTCTCAAGAGGGCACCTTTCCCTGCCTTATCTAAATATGCTTTCCAGGCAAATTCAAGCACCATGTTCTTGATGAAATGTTGTTATTTTTAGAAATAAATGAAGCAGGATACATAATTTCCCCTCCTACCCCTTCGTTGGTGCTTTTATGGAAAGACCTGTGCTCAGAAGTTAATTGCAGCATCCCAGATTGTGCACAAAATAGGCACTGCAACGGCCAGTGGGTGCTATTGTAAGGGGAAAAGAAAAGGAACAATACCATACAAATGTCACTTTTGAGTTCTTTTTAAATCTTATTACCGCCCCAGGAAAAGAGCGTTAATTTGTTTGCCACAAAAGGGATTAAACGGGCTTGCATGACACCCTGGGAAGGGATGCCTGGGTGAAAGGCATGTTACAATAAACAGGGTGTTTTGGGTAACAGCTAAGGAAGGACAGAAATTGCAAAAACCTATTTGCCATGTGGATTTGATCCCTTTTTGCACTTTCACACGACTTTATGTGCTGTTTCACTTTGGATGACAAACTGATAATAGAAACAGATATGACTTCAATTTCTTCATCTGTCAGTACACCAAGTCTATTTCCAAAAAACAGCAGGAGTCAGATAAAAGAGCATCATTTCACTGTTAGCAGCACAGTCTTTTTCAGCTGGTGTTTGGTCATAGGTTTTCCTAGGGGTGTATTTCCAGAGTTCCTCTGGCTTCCTTGTTGCCTCTTTGGTCAAATCCTCTGGACCTTCTGCCTCTCTTCCCCAGATATGCACAATTCTGTGCAAAGCAACCAAGCAGTCTGAACCAGATTTAGAACATGCTGATTTCATTCTAATACACCTCTCAGCATTAGAAGTTTTTATGTTGTTGTACAAACAGTAGTTTATCCTCTGGGTCCATGCTACATACAATGGAGTAGAGTTGGAGTTTTGACTAGGAATAAAAATGTTTGGGACGCTGAATTATCAGCATTTTTACCTGAAATGACTCCAGGGTTTCACCTCTGCTATACTGGTTAGCTGTGGCCTAACAAAAGCACAGCCTATGGTGACACAGTAACATCCTGAAATGATAAATATTTACCTTGTCTGTTCATTCAGCAGAAGCAAACTCTTTCTAATGCATCTTTTTCCAACACCTGTATGTGGCACATCTCCAGCTTGCCAATTTGCCTGATGTACTTGGCTGATATCAGCTAGGCTCTGTGTTTGTCACACACATTTTACAGTAAGTTCTGGCAAGCACTCTATTTACCAAATAAGATTAAAATAACTGATGTTTTTACCAACTTCTGCAGGTAAAATATGTGTTTTATAATAATTGAAATATACCCATCCTTTCAGTACCTTTGAGGTGCATTTGAACATCTGTTTTGTTGCTGGTATTAGAGTATCATCATGCTGTACAAGCTAAAGTGATCCTCTATGTGGCACCTAAAGCAGTTCAGGACAGGAGCTGAGCAGAAGTCAAATTGATCAGACATTCCTGTAACTGACCAGGGTACTGAGAGTTAAATTACACATACACCAGCAATCAATTCACCACACTTTCTGCACTTCAATAGGTGAAGTCAATCTCTGACTGTTAGTCATTAAAAAGAAATATCCTTTGGTGTGAGTGTGAGGCACCTTGTTCAATACCTGGAGCTGTGATTCTAGTCCAGCTGGATGCCTTGAGGATGTTGATCATGCAGACAAAGTGCTCAATCACATATCTCTCCCTTTGAGTCAGGAAAGAGCAGGAGAAATAGATATGGGAAAAAAAGATGTTTTGTTTCAGGGATCTCTACTGGCAGAACACAGACAGACCCCATTCAGGCACGCTGGGCACTCTTCACAGTTACACAGCCCATTCAGCTTGAGCTCCTGCCAGTGAAAGAGGAAAGCACTCATTGCAACTCCATGGAAACCCAAGGACTGAAGTAATAGTAACCCTGAGCTTGAAGAGATATGAGGCATAATTCCATCAGACCTTGTACAGATACCAATTGCTCATGTGGGTAACATAGCTTGGGCTGTGCGTATGTAAAGCAAATCCTTTCTATGTGGAACAGAAATTGTTATTAATTAAGTGAAAATGCAGACCCAATATGGTAGAATACAGAGTAAATTAATAGATAAATATAGATAAATAGATATTTTAAGAGTAATTTAAGAAAACACACTCAGTCATTCTTTTTCACTCTGCTTTAGTTAGGCTCTCCTGCCATTCTCCCTTCCAATTATAGAAGAATATCTGGCAGCACCTAAGAGTGATCACTTCTGGATGATGGATTTTACTTTAATAATGTGCACTATGGAGTTCAAAAACAATACAGGTTAGTGGCAAGATCTATATGATAACTAGCAGTACCAGGAGGGAAGAGACAGCAAGGTAACAAGCTGAAGTTATACCTCTCTGTAGTGCATCTTGTCAGGTGTCTCCTCTGTTTTTTTCCAGTTCATGTCTGCTCAGATTTGTGTCTCACAAATCAAGTTACAGAACATTAACCTCCAAAGAGGCAGTCAAGTTTGTCTGGCTAAATGTACAGTGCATCATGTACAGCACATGACTGCACACTAGCAGTTTTTTCTCAGCCTTTGGAGTTTAAAAGGTTTTTTCTTTCTTAGTATTTATTTGTTCATTTTCCTAAGGGTGGCATTTGACATTTAAGTGATCATCATCTAGCTCTTCCTTGCCTAAATTTTACTTCTGCTGGGAGACAGAGTTAAGACAAATGCCAGTATCTTAAATGCAGTCTTCTATTCTATTGCCTAAGACTTTATTGATGTATTTTCACACACACTACTTAAAAGAAAGCGAAATACCCAGAATTTCCCCTATCCTTAGCATAAATGTGGCCACATGTTTTATGTCCAGACACAAAGTCCTGGCCTGACTGAAGTGGAAGTTTTGCTGATGGCTTCACCATGAGTTGGTATCACTTCGGATCCTCAGACCAGGATATATTGTCTTTCCTTGTTTTTTCTTGCCTGGATTATCTGTTAGCACATTTTAAGGGAAAACAGAAATAGAGCTATGTTTATGCCTCTCATTGAGGATAAATTCCCTTTCTTTTTATTGTACATAAGACTGCAGGAAAAAATTTGCAGAAGACACAAGAGGAAAAGTGGGGGGCAGAAGGTAAGATTCAGGTCCTGAGATAAGGAGCAGAGTAAAATGTTCTGTAAATCTATTGTATGCAGTCATTAAGGCATGATAAAAGTCTGACATTTCACTTCAGCAAGGATAATGATGTCTGGCCTTTTTACATAAATTCATGGGGGGGCATTCATTCTGGAGGAGCTTTTAGGTCTGACTTGTGTGCAAGCCCATAAATTACGCCCATTAACACTTTCGTTGAGCTCAGTAACCTGTGTTTTACTGTTGTCATCAGGAAAGACATCTAGTCCTGATGTGATAACCTCCAGAGACAGAAAATCCACTGATAGCCTTGGTAGCTTAATCACATTTGCTGTTGCAACAGACACATGTTTTTACTTGAACGTGCTCGGTTTTTGACGACTGTTTTTTTATTGAACTTTCACTGACAGAGTAAAAAGGCATTTGTTTCTTCTGGGTGCCTTGGCCCCTATGACTCACAAAGTGTGTTCACTTTTCACATTGCAATAGAAGGCTGAAGTATTTTTGCTTGTATTGCCATCCTGATGAAGTCAAATGCTGAGATGGAGGTGTTGCTGCACCAGCCTCAATATGACAGAGACAGAGACAAACTGGGGTCCAAAACTGGCTGTCCCTGTATTGCAGAGCTTCAGTCTGGCCTGTCTGTAGAAAATCTGTTCTAAGACAAATACTCGATCCAGTCAAATATCATAATGGTTTCAGAACATTGAAGGATGTTATTAGATTTCCAAAGTCAGAACATTTTGTAACAGGCTCTGTAACTCTCTGGCTCAGGTGTGAAAAGCCCACAGCCCATAAAATGGAGTTTGAGTCTGAACTTTATTTCAGTGGGCATGTGGAAGCAAATTTTTTATTCCTTCTTATAATAGTACTGAGGATTATAGCAGCCTGATACCTTAAAATTACACCTAAAAAGTCTCATTTTGAACTGATTTTTTCCTATTTTCCATACCAGATTTAGCTTTGCACTCTGGGTAGCAAAGGCCATGTCATGAGGGAAGGTTTTGGTTGGAGCTCATCTCTGTTTCCATAGGAATCGTAACTTGTTTCAAAGCATTTGTTTGTGATATTTAAAGAGAAAAGGAGAGAGGTTATTTCAGTTTGCTTGACAGAATTAATTTATGTGAGCAATATGTTATATTAATTCATGAACACCCACGCCAGGCACTGTAAATGGCTCCCCAGGTCTTGTAGCCTTTCACCTGGAACACTTACCCAGTTTTCTGTGACAGAGAGGAAAATACATCTTCTGCACCTTCCCAAATCATAGCCCTAATCCCTTTGGTAGCCATTTGCTTTTCCAAGTAGTTTCCGATTTTGGGAGACTGCAGAAAGCAAACAGAAGGGCATGTTTTGATTCTGACAGCAAATGCTTGGCAGTTCGGTGGAAGACGTGTGGCAGTTTCAGATCTACAGAACTTCCCTCTGTAGCAGCCACCCTTGGCTCTGTGCGAGCTCGTGCATGGCACAGTCTGCAAGTCTGACTTACAATAAGGGCAGAACACAGAGGAATAACCACAGCCTAGGTTGTGTGAAGGTGTGCTCATGAGAGGGCAAGACAAGGGAAGAAGGGCAAGCGATGCAGAAGTAATGGCTGGCTAAGGGGGAGGATGGAGCACAGACAAGTCTGTGACTTGAGGCATTTTTACCAGCATGTGAATTGGACCTGACTCTGAGTATATTTAACTGTTTTCTGAAGGCAGACAGCCTGCCAATAGTTCTGAGCTGGTTTAATAGTAGTAAAAATGCTTGAAGCCATACGACATCTTGTTTGTGAGGCCTCCACCAGCCATGCAGCTGTGATCACGGTGACACAAGCACAGTTAATATAGAGTTACTTTTGCCCATGCCAGGCACAATTTATTCAAGAATATCCAAGTCCAAGAAATCCTCTAAAGATTTCCAGGGCTGGGTAGGCAGTTAAGCCCAAAGCCTCCATAAAGGAATTGATGAGAAAGCTAAAGAGGAAAACCTTGTGTTTATTTTCCCAGGTATTTCAAACTGAACACATATCATACTGCTTTGTAGATATGAATTCACGAAAATCCAGGATTCAGAAAAAAGTTACAATTTTCTTAAATAGTCAAGTATTTAGAGATGTTTTTCTTGGCCATACTTTTATCTCCTGGTGAGCTCCCCTCTTTACGACATGCTGAAACCTCTTTCTTGACCTGTCCCGGTGTCCCTGCTTTTCCCTCCCACTTTCTCTGCCCCTCCTCTCACTCAGCCGGGCCGCCCTCTCTGCACCGAGCTCAGCACACGCCCAGCCCCTTTCTGCTCCCTCTGGCAGCCCATCTGTGCTGTGAAACTCGACACCTACAGCGACCCCGTATCGCTGTCTGGATCCCACTCTCTCCCCGTTTTCTCAGTTTAAATCTGTTGACTTCAGAGGTGTTGCTTCTCCCCTTGCGGCTTTCAGCAAGAGTCAGAACCGCTGCATCTGCCCGGGCTGTTCGAGGATAAAGTCTTCCCGGGGAACAAGAGACTCCTGCTGTTTTCTCAGCAAAGCGAAGCACTCTCTGCGCTTACAGCTGCGTGTTAACAATATTTACAGGTCGGAAAGGAGCTTCTTCCCAAGAAAAGAGCATCCTTGTAACTAGCCTGCTCTCAAACTCTTCTGCCTGTGTAAGGCGGGGAAAAGGCATTTGGCAAAACCTTTTCCCAGCAATGCTGGGAATTGTTAGTGAGGCTTAGGGAAGGTTTCTGCTAGAGGTTGTTTCTGCACTTTTCCAAATCCTCAGCCCTTTACCTAGGGAAGCCTATTCCATGCATACTGCCTGCGCATCCTCAAGAGATTTTCCCTTTTGCCTAGCAATTTTCAAGAACGTGCCAGAGATGGTTTTCATATACATAAAGCCTGAAGAATGTGTATCTAGCAACTTTGTACTTATAGACATGTTACTAATTCCAGATTTTGGTGCAGTTCATGAGCACCACAGCCGCTTTGTAACAAGGGGCAATGTTTGTTACTGACTGAAATACTGGGATATGTCTGTGTCAGAGTGCAGACCTTTTGCTGTCATTCCCATACCTTCTCACAGTGTCCTTCCTTCCCTCCCAGTGAAACCACCTCACCATTATTGGATGGAAAGGCACTTCAGAGAAGGAAATACCTTCTGGAGGGCTACAGATCCCTTGTTCTCAGCACAGTCGTTGCCCTGGGATATGATGGATACTAAAAAGAATTGCATGAAGTTGTCTATTTAGAGTATTGATGATGACTATTGAAACCCACAGCATCTAAAAACAAGTATAGTTTATCCCAGAGACACCTGCCTCATGATTTCTGTGTGGGAAGAAACAGACACAGTGAAAGGGAAGTGAAACATTTTGCCCGAAATGGCATCTTACAGAATCAGATCTTTGCAGTGACAAATGTGCACTGAACAGAGCCAGATTTCACATTTTCTAAATGTGTTCCTAGGCATCTTTGTCATGATTGGAAACACCACAGCTGAAGCTGTCCATCGATTCTGCAGGTTTGTCAACTCTAAGTGTTTTTGATGGCTGGGCACTGAGGTCTCTGTTTACCCTGATTTCTCTATTTACTGCTTACCTGGGCAGATTTCTGTGCCTCCATGAATCGTCATTGATTTTCCTGGGAGTGAAATATCATTGCTGCAGCAGGCTGTGTACATCAGATATATTGGAGAGTGGGAACATTAGGGTTCTGTGTAATTATCAGTGCTACTAATGTACCCTGTAATGCTTTCTTCTCCAGGGGTTGGCCCTGATTATCTGGGTTAGTGGTTTCATTGGCTCCTGGCTCTGCACAGGGGTCTCACACAAGCTCCAGTGTGTTTATCCTCACACAGCTGAGGTGTGGGAAGCGAGCACTGTACAAGCCGTTCCTAGGTCAGATGCTGGAGGAGCCTGCACAAAAGCAGGATAAAGAAGGAATTGAGCCCAGGTCTTAGGTGCCTATGGCTGAAATGGATTCTTTAGACAGGACCACCTCATAGGTGAAGAAAACCAGGATACAGTCTGATGGAGTATGACATTTTTGCAAGATGCACAGAGAGCTTTGCACCTGTGCAGATCTGATCTTCTTAGCCCATACCTAAAATTGTCCTTAAAATTTTGAGGACTGAGTAATTTTGGTGTCATGTAACTGTGTACTGTGATGGGGTTGCTCTGTACTCACAAATTAAGTAAATGTATACCTGGAATATATGTATAATTTACTTCTAAATAACAATCACAGTCTCCTTGATGAATTCCATCTGTTACCTGTATCTTTCTTTTTCCCCATGTTCAGTCAGCCCGACATTGCTTTAATCCTGTAAGAATGGCATCTGATCATACACACCTGTTGATTTCTATGCAATAATCTAATTGCCTACAATTTTTAAAAAATCCACCCCAATTCGCATATTTTGTAAAGCTTTCTCTTTTTTGAAGTTTCCTGTTGAGATACTGTCTAAATGGAGGAGATTTACATCACACGTCATATGATATTTCCATTTTTAGTTAGCTTTCAAGAGTTAAGAAATCCCAATAACAGTTAATTTCATTAACAGTTCCTGTCACACAGGTATGATGGAGCACCAAACTCAGTGCTTATCAAGCTGTTGCAATTGGGACTTCCCATACTCTAGTTAGCTGATTTGAAGCTGTGAATCTGAATTACACATCAGGCAGGGACCTGGGTACACATTAGCCTCTTCCAGGGCATCCTTGGAAGGAAACCTGTGCATGTGGGCAGGAAGGGAGCTGTGGTGTGTTCCTGTAGGTCTTCTCATCTGTGTGACTGGGGGACCAGCACCCTGAAGGACACCAAGAAGCCCACCTGCCCCGCAGCTGAGGTTCAGCCATGGCACGCATACTAGGACTGCTCTGCACATGGAAATAGTCACTGTCTGGAGCTCTTCACTTCCCGGAAGTCTGTGTAGGTGCAGCTTTGCACCTTCCCTTGGGGTATCTTGGCAGGCAGAATTGCCCACCTGTATTCCCCAGCCACAAGGGTCAGGATGGTTTCCCATAGCTGCACCATTGCCTGGTGCAATGCTCCCCATTTCCAGCTTCCAGAGAAACTCAAAGAAAACAAGTTGGATTCAAAACCAATCCCTCATAGTTTTAGTCAGCTCAAGATGTTTGCATACTTGATGAGATTTAAGATACCTGTCCTTCTGCCCTGCAGCAGCTTTGTCCCCATCCTGCAGTGCTGTTTGAGCTCAGACATCTGTAGGATTTGCAGTTCTGCAGAGCCCCATCTCAAAACCAAGCCATCTCTTCTTTTCACACAGGCAGCCTGCTTTTCCCTTGGCTGGCTCCATAACAGGGTGGTAGCATCCACAAAGGCTCAATCCTCTGCCCTTATCTCCTGAGCAGTCTGCCAGGCTGCAGTACATCCCCCAGCTCTCTCCAGGACATGTGGGGCTCTAAAGACACACCAGGAGCCTGAGCTTTCTCTCTCTTCTGCAGGAGCCCAGCAGTCTCCAGGCAGCTCTCTCCTACAGAGGGGCTGGAGAAAAGTGATTGCCTTTATCAGATGGTCATCACACAGCCTCCAGTTCAGTGCTCCTCTGCAACTAGATTTCACCAAATGCACTTCAACCAATTACCCAAACTGGCACATTAATCAATTGTCATTAACTGATACAGGATCTAGGAAATGAATAAGCTCCTTATTGGTCATCTTTAACCCTTTGTTTAGTGTGGTGGTAGGTATCTGTGACATGTACTAATGCAACATGCTTATGCTAAGTTCTATTTTTTATAAGCTCTTCATAAGCCACTTATAAATAGAAGCTTAATATGAAGTGTGACAGATCTCTAATCTTTAGTCTCTCCTTAGCCCTCCAAGTGCTTCCTTTCTGGAAATACAAAATATATCCAGTATGCCCTAGATATTTTCCATTCTTGCTGATGACTTTAGCTCTCAGCCATTGATGCTTTCCACTTCTTAATCAGTGTAAATAGATCAGTGTCTTTTTATTTAAATTTTTAAAAATACAAATAAGATCAAAGGGACATTGAAGGGGTGATGAATTGAAAATATATTTTGTTGCTCATGTGATGCTGTGAGGCAGAGGGTCAGTATAATGGAGACATAAAAAACCTGTATTCCTTCTCCATTGCAATAAAGAGAATTGGAGTGAATTATCTAATGGAAGGGACAAATACTGAGAAAATACTGTGCAGCATTTATGTAGTGTCAGTTCTTTGTGACATTCTCTTTCACCAAAGGCCATGTGTGTACTGGTGCCCCTGTCACCACTGAGCAAACACTGTGGCACAAAATGCCTGGTTTAGGGTTACATAGCAAATCAGTGCCAAAATG
This sequence comes from Horornis vulcanius, assembly GCA_013401035.1. Lineage (NCBI taxonomy): Eukaryota > Metazoa > Chordata > Aves > Passeriformes > Scotocercidae > Horornis > Horornis vulcanius. The sequence goes on from VZUA01047400.1 coordinate 17,022, forward strand.
GGGGATGGAACTTTTTATGAATCTGTACTGAGTTTGTTTGTTTATTTACTTCTGTAGGGGAAAAGCCTGTGCTTCAGAGTCTCAGGTGATATGGAAAATTCAGAATTCATACTTCTTCATTTCAGCATGTCACTCAGATTTTGTTGAATCCCTCCAGCATCCAGCATTTTTTACTTTGACTTTAAAAGAAGTAAAGCCCTGTAATTACTTTTCAGCCTTTCCTTACGTTCAGCTATGATCACTGTAATAATGTATGTTTCCAGGCAATTAATATATTGATATGCTTTCACAGATTAGTACATCTACTGTGTTTCTTACAAAAAAGGAGAACACCTGATGTAGAGAACATCAGGTGCAGAACTTGCAGGATTTAAAGCACAGCCAAAGCTAATGGCTGCAAAATATAGTCTAACCTAACACTTTCTCAGCCACAGATTCCTCCCCCTTTTTTTCCTCCCTAAAACTTTTGCTGTTGCGTCACTGATAAATAACAGCCCTTTGCTCAGTAATATATCCCTTTTCTATTTAAGGTTTTGCCTTCCTACCCATTAAACCTCTCCTCATCAGCATTACTTTTACTTTTCAAAAAGAAATATTCAGTATTATAGGCTAGGAGTTCTTTTGTTTTCCCCCCATAGATGTAAAACCCTGGGGGATTTAAGTATCTACTTGATAGGCTCACACAATCTTAATCAGCCTATAATGGAGCTAATGGCTGTTTGTCATCCTTGGAGATATAAATTTCCTGGTGATGTCTACTGCAGTCAGTACATGAAGTATGCTCTGACTGCCAGCAAGGTCTAATAACCAGGAGAAGGGCAGCCAGCTTCATTAGCGAGCCTGAGACCATTCCGGCTGCTTTTCTGGGGAACTGTGCTTTTTTGAATACCGAGAGGGAATAATGGATAATACCGGTAAGTGAAATAAAACAGATCCTCATTCTTACTGGAGCTACGGGGTTCGTTTGTATCCTCTCTCACTTGCTGCAGGAGATGTGTTTCTTTAGCCTCTGTGGCTTCTTCCTTTTAAATGTCCTTTATTAAAGCAAATTTTTATGTCTAAAATGTGACACACTTAAGTTGTTAACCCCTTAACAGTCTGGTTTTTTCTGCTCTAAGTCTGTTTCCTGGAAATGTGAATCTAAACTGTAATGTGGGATCTGCCTTTTTAAGGTATTCAGTGTTATTTTGGAAGCTATATGCTGGAAATGTGGCAGGAAGGGAAAATGCATGTACTTCAGAGAGAAATATCTCTCACAGTTTGAAATAGGTGTGGATAGGTAACTAATAAAGCTAACAAAAAGTAGATAATGGTTAGCTCACATCTTATTTTAAGCAGGCTCTGTTTTCTCTGTATAATGCCTTACTCTCTTTCATATTTAGTACATAAAATGCTGAATATATTTGCACATTTTTATTTTCTTTGATGTTCCAACTTTAGATCATGCATTTTCATCCCAAATAATGCACTTCACGGTTTCTAAGGAGGTGCACACATCATTACATCAGTGATGAAATGCATTATTTGCAATTCCCTTTTGCATTACCTTCTATCAGAAGGCAGAGAAAAAAGAGAGCTTTTTGGGACAGGTATTTTGCATGCTGCTTTGACTGCTGTGAAACTTGAACAAGTGGAGATCTCACAGATTTATTGGTACTAGTGCAATACATCTTAGGAGGCACAATCTGCACTAGATTCAGTGCCCTTTGAAACCTGCTCAGATCATCATATTTATCTAATGTTGACCTTAAAAGTGACAGTCACCTCGACAGTGTGTGGCAAAGATTATTCTACGGTGGGTTTCAGTGATTTTCAGGGGGTTGTAGGTGTTTTGGTTTGATTTGTTTTTAAGAGTAGAAGCAAAATTCTTTCTTATATCTGCTAGGCTGTCCAGGTCATTCTCATCTCACATGTATCATTATCAATTTCTGTGACAAACAGATAAAAAGGTCTTGCTGCCTTTATTTCCATAAAGTCCAAGACCAAAAAAAAAAAAAAAAATTTTTTTAGAATTTAAAATGTAATATCGTGGAAAGTTACATTGCCAGCATCTAAAAAACCTGACATGGTCCTAGTAAAATGTTCATTTTTGGAAATAAATAAGATTAGCAATATTCTTTGCACTTGGTGCTTTGGCTAGCTTTTAAGAAGCCTTAAAATATAAAAAATAATAATGACTTGTGTTTGATATTGCATGACGAGGCAGAATTTTCTGCTGGAGGAGAAGGATTCCTGCTCTCTGACACAGACTGCCTGTGGGCAAGAGATACCCTGGCAGGCAGAGCTGCTAATTCCTCCAGGTTTTCACATTCTTCAGCATCAACAACTAATACTATTGCAGTCTTGATGGAGATACCACTTTAATCCAGCTATAAATATCTATTCTGGAATGAGTTACAATAATTTTAACGACCAGTTTTGGGGGGATGAAGAAGGAAGTGTCTGAAAACCACAGAAACAGATTTTCCTCTGTGTTTTGGTTTGGTTTTTTTTTTGTTTTTGTTTTTGTTTTTTGTTTTTGTGGGGTTTTTTGTTTGTTTGTTTGTTTGTGTTTTTTGTTTGTTTTTTTTTGTTTGTTTGTTTGTTTTTGTTGTTTGTTTTTTTTTTCTAAGGAGGGATCCAGTTTGGTTACTCTCTGCAGAAAGTTAAAGTAAGGTAAAATAAGGCTTGATGTTTGCACAACTTACCAGCTATTCTCAAAGCTTCTTATAACATCAGTTTTCTGAATAACTCCAGATATCTTTTTTCTCATGTGGAAACAGTGACTGATGCTTTCCATTTTTAGAAAACAACCTATATACCACTGAAATTGGTTAACATAATCCTTTCAAACAATAACTAAAATCTAGTTGTTAAAAAAAAAAAAAAAAGCCCCAAACCAACCCAACAACAGGTGAAACTAAGCCATGTTGAAGACATGATGGCAGAGGGTAAGGCTGTGATCCAGTTTCTTCCATGGTTACCAGTGATCATCCTGCTGCCTGTGGTCAGCCTGCTCCAAACCCCCTGCAGGTTTCTGCCACACATGGGATATGGACATACTCCCTTCTCCAGGCAGCTCTTCTAACAGTCCAGCCACTTCCATGCTTTGAGTGCCATGGGGAATACACCCCTGTCCAAAGAGCCTACAGGGTGCTTGGTAAACACAGCCATGTCTGTAGAGGAATGTTTAGGGCTCTTGATCTCTAACTGGGATGCCAGTGTGGGGACTGTGCAGCTGATTGCCTCTGTATATCTGGTCTGTCCCTCTGACATCTACAGGGATGGGAGAGCGCCTCTGAAAACCCTTGTGGTGTCATCTGGGCACTTATGAGGTCACAGAGCAGCAGGATTATTTGCATCCCTAAGCCAAACTGCCTGATTAATTTGTTCTCCAGCAGTCTGCCAACTAAAATGTAAACACATTGATGTATATAAACTGGATACCCACCCGAATTCTTCCTGGAGAGATGCTATTTCTGGCAATACAGAACTGCAGAATATTTGCAAAGCTGCGTGGTTTAGCTACTCAGTGTTAGAAATAACAATTTGGTATCAGTGTCAGTGAATCAGGCCTCTGTTATTAAACTCATCATGCTGCTGAAGAGACTTTCAAAGTCAGACCATGGATAATTGCTGGGCAAAACTCCATCTTCTGCTCCGCATAACAGAAATATCTCTGTAATTCATCACTCTTCTCCTCTGCCATCATTAAAATTATTTTCTGGCCAAAACTGTCATTTAAAAAGATCAGTGTTGCTAATAAGTCACCTGTGTACACTTTTAGCTGTTACGGTTGGTGCCATTTTGTGGGGTTTAAAAACAATGTTTTTATTTTAAAAGTCCTTTCCTTTAAGTGTTAGATTGCTCTTATTTTTATTCTGCGTACTGAGACAGCTCCACATAATTGTTGTCTCGTGTGTTCTTTTAAAAGCCTTTCCTGGAATAACAATAAAATATTCATCCATCTGTGTAGGGCACAATAGGACAGTTCTAGTTGTATTTTTTGCCTATTTTGGCATCAGCTGTTTGTGACAGGCTGTCTGCAGGTATTCAGCTGCAAGGCTGCCTGCTGCTCTGGGCGGGGGAGAGCAGCCAGCAGCCTCCACTTGCGAGTCCTGGGCTCCAGCTTTGCTGCACACATCTACTTTGGGCCAAACATATCAAACCTGGAGACAGCAGTGATGCAACAAAATTCATTTTTAAAAAATAGGAAGGCTTGGAAATAACTTGTGGGGTGGAGGAAAAAGCAAATATAAAGCAGCAAGATGCAGTAGCAGGAAGAAGGAAGCTGTGGAAACAGAAGTGCTCCCAGGTGATGCATTTCCTTTAAGGAGTGAGATCAGCAACGTCCCTTCCCCCAGAGATCCTAGTCAGCTGTGTCCTGCTCTGACAGGAATCTCACCTTAAAACAGACAAGTCTTACTCGCTCATTCTTACCAAGAATGCCAGGGGCTGTGATGTGCCAAGGGCTTGGGGGAAGAATCTCATGGGGGTGAATGGCACCATAGTGAGGTCCTGGGTCATGCATTCCATACTAGTAGTGAACAAAACCAGGAGGCCTTGTTTCATGTTTCTTGGGGATTTATATGACTTCTTTGCACTTGGAATATTATTTTAGCAGTAATGAGCTAGCTGTGGTTAATTGTTACCTTCAATTATGTAGGTTTGCAGCTGTGGCTGCAGGCTATGCCTTCAAGTAGCAAATGCGTTTTAAAGGGACTGGAGGTCTTGTCTGTTGTATAGCCTATCCCTGAGGAATATCCAGTAGCAACATCTATATTTGACCTATAATGAAACTTAGAGCTTTCCATAGAGGTGAGACTTTAGCTTGAAGCCTGAAATGCTGTGGGATGAGGAGGATAGAAAGTGGTCAGTTCAGCCTTCTGCGTGACATCATGTGTTCACAGGAAGGGTAAGAGACACAGGAAACCGTTTGCAGATGGAAATTCCCTTGCTTTTGAAGTAACTGGTCATTTTTGTCTTTCCATAAGTCAATAGGTCTTATTTAGCATTCTTTAAATATAAGACTGCTGGGATTGAGTGCTGCTTGAGGATTTGACCTTACAAATACTTTGTTACATCTTACCTGATTTTGAGGCAAACAGGGTGCATCTTTCTAAAACACAGAGGAGAAAAAAAACCAAAACAGGCAGAAGAATAAAACTGGGAGGAGGATTTCAGTTTATGATCCTAATTTCTCATCAATTCATAGTGTTCAAAAACCTCTAATGTAGCTGAGCTGATCTGTGTGCAGAACTAGGCTAGATAAAAACCTCAGTGAGTTGTCAGGTTCATTTGTTGACCAAAAAGGGCTCTGAAATTCTTTGGCCATCTAAGGCTTAAGCTTGTCTGAATTGTCCCTATGAATTTCGAAACCCATTAACACAAAAACTTGCAATGGGGACAGCGGCAGTGTCACCCACAGGTTTGTGAGCCCTTGAGACAATTACAACTCCAGCAGCAAAATCAGTGACATCCTTTGGCAGCTTCTGTTTTGATCTTTGATGGTACTTTGTCCATGTTCTCCCGAAGTGTGAAGGTGTTTTTGGAGGGGACAATAGCACCTCCTTTCTCCGTTCCACTCTTATGTAAATGGAGCTATCCACGATGCCATGTTTCTTTTATTGGGTCCGTTTGTCATGTTCTGTAGATCACAAAAAGGCTTGTTCATGAGCAATAAAATAAAAAACAATTAGCAACTCCTCTATACTACATTGTGTATCTTAATTTGCCTCCTATTTTCACCCATTCCCCTGGCTGAAGGTAACATTCTAGTGTATCATAGGTCACTGTCTGCTAGAAAGTTGAATTTCTTCTTGTTGTAATTTTAGAATAATATTCGTGGCTTACGCCCCTTTACCCAGAAGCTGGAACAGTATGTTTGTGAATCCATGACCTTGGAAAACATTTCTGTGGGGATTAAACTTCCTGCTGCTGCTGCTGCTCCCCGTGTTATTTTCGAGTCTCTGTACACATTGCACATAGAATGACTACACAGGAACTTGCACTACAGGTAGACAAATACCGTGTAGCACCAAAATGATGGAGCACCTCCTAATGTGGAGATAGTCCACCCACCCTGCTTCAAATGGCTCTCTTTCACCAGGAATGCTGTGGTTCCACTGTGCTGGCCAACACTCGTGATATTCTAAGCAGTGATTCCAGTTGCTGCAGTGCTTCTTATGGGGAAGCAGCAGGAACTCTAGCTTGTTTGGAGAGATGGTATAACCTGATTTTACTTATAATTTCTGATTTTTTTTTTTTTCTGGTAAAAACTGGCAAGTATCAAACCATCAGGTTCTGAGTTCATGCCTTATGTTTACATCTGCTGGTTGTGTGGCATTTTTGGCCAGCTGCCTTCAGACCCCTGTTCTGCACTCTGGATCATCACTGCCACCTATGGTGAAGAAGGAGGTGTTGTGTACAGAAGTAGTAATCCAAGTGTGAGAGGCAGCACTTCCCCATAAGCTTCTAGTAAGGATGAAACCAAAATTGCAGGAACCAATTACTTTGACAGTACAAGAAATCAGTCCAGACAAGGAAAGTTAGTGTTAAGAGGCACTGGCACAAATAGTTCCAAGAAAACCAGCCTGTGTTTCAGGGGCTTCGAACACCCCAAACTGAGGGGGCAGTGAGGGGCAGGGGGGAAAACAAGATAGCATGACCAAAGAGCTGGTGGCTGATAATAAGGATTTAGTCTACTGCTTTTTCATCATCATTCATTGTCTCTAACAGTGAGTCTTTTATGAAATGTGATGCTTAGCTGTGAGTATTTCTTGCAGGGGTATTTCTTTGGGCTCAAAAAGGAGACTGGATGGAATTTTACCAAAATAATCCTCACTTTCCCTATTTTTTTCCCTTCATCTCACTATTTAAGCATTTTTTATATTTTCACATAGAACATTTACGAGACTCCTTCCTGAAGTATAATTGGAAAATATAAGTAGCTTAGGACTATAAGAATACCTAGCAACCTTCTCCCAGCAGACAGGAGAAAATCCTGAATAAAACTGCTGAGTTTGCCTCTAATCTCTCTTGCTGGCAGGTGGGGCCCGGCAGTCCCTGGGTGAGCGTGAGGGCCCCAAGGCCAAAGGGAGTGTCCCCATCCCATGCCCTCTTCCATGTGGAGAGGCACGGTGTTGGAGAGGACTGGGCAGCTGGATTTGCTATCCTACACCCTGACTCTGGGCACAGCTTGACACCAGAAGGGATGTCCCATTTGCTCCTGGAGATGCAAGAAGAAGGAATTAGTCCTTCCAAATATCCATTTGAACAGATCTATCACCTTTACTGCAGATACTGGGAGACTGAGGCTGATGTGGTTTGCATTGATACCTGTACAGAAGCATCCTCTCCAAGCACCCTGTGGGGGCAGTGGTACCAGCGCAAGGACTTCTTGCAAAGATGACAAGAAGGGCTGATTTGTCTGCTTTCCTCTCAGAGAAGACAGACTTAACCCAGACTTGTCAGCCATGGGGTATTGAGTTATATATTGAGGAAATTATGGCTCAAATAGTGGACTTGAGTGAAGAATTAGGTCCCTCTTAACATCCAATTTTCAAATAAAGCAAAAGGATAGGAGAAAATTAATTGGCCAGGGCCAAATGCTTGCTAAATCTTAGTTTTGTCCGCAGCACTTTTCCTGTAATGCAACTATCAGAGATTGCTTATTTTAAAACTTGCTGTATGGGAAATCCCCTTTAAATGTATTTCTGAAACGAAAAAGAATATTTCATGGCAATGATAAAGGCAACCCTATGTCTCTGTAGAGAGTCAGGCACAGTGGGAGACAATCCCAGAAACAATTTTTTCACCCATGGCTTGACCATTGCTAGAAGGCATGCACAGAGTAGTTCCAGTACGAATATGACAGCAGCTGGTATTTCCACAGGAGACCAAGTTGTGATCAATTTGTCCTAGCTCCAGCTCCTGCTGACTCACAAGTCCCTTCTGTCTTTCTCACTGGGACTTGAGTCAGTCCAAAAAACAAGGGGTGTTTCATTATGGAGGCTTGCCTGGAAACCATGTGGAGAGATGAACTGAAAATATGGCGATCTCAGGCATAAAATTTGTGCTGTTGGGAGCTGTTTATTGACATTTAAATCATAGTTCAGCAAGACAATGCTATGGCCTTGCTGTCAGGGAAAATGGTTTGTTGATGGAAGAAGCCTATGGAGTTCATGACTGTGATTTTATCACAGAAACAGGCTATATATTTCAGCTGCTTTTTTTGTAGCTGCAGTTGTATGTCTCCTTTTTCTTCTCTTTTCTGTTTCTGTTTCTATTGTTTAATATTATTAAAATAACTAACATGATACATTATTCTGGTTTAATTTCACGTGAAATTTGGCAACTTCTACTGGTGAGATAAGGTTTAATTGCTGTTGGCATTTTAAAAAGAAATGCAAATGACAAAGATATTAAACTGACAAATTATGACAGCTCACATAACACTTTTTACAATGGATTTTTTCCATGCATTTTTAATACCCGGAATAGTCAGCCTTAATACTACCATATTTACAATAAATCATTATTCTAATGGAGACATTTTGCTTTGTCAGGCAATACACAATCAGCAGTTTTCAATAAAGGATCTGAAAACTGTTTAACATTATTTCTGTGACACAAACTCATAAAAGCCAGACAATTTATAAATGGGGCCAATATGCTGCCCTTAAATTGGGATATTAAGGAATAATTAGAGCACAGTAAGGGCAGGTTGCCAAACGTAACTTTTAAATTCCCCAGTTTGTATCACTTAGCACAGTGATTGTAATGTATTATATGCCTTCTGTAAGGCATAAACATGCATTTCCTACTAAACAGCTTAAGGCACCCACAAGAGGTTGAAGTAGCTGTTTACTTTGGCATGAGTGGCTTCAAGATGCATAAAGCACCACAGAATTTAGGAACAACGATGTCTTTGGGGTTAGAAAGGGAAATGGGAAGCCATGGTAGAGTCAGCTTTTCTCAGTTTTTCTACAAAACTCAGCAATAGGGTTTTTTGTTTGTTTGTTCTCTCCCTTGGTACCCCATGAAGGCCATGTCTGCTCTGGGTACAGGAGGTCCTTGAGGCAGCTCTGAGCACGTTGATATGGTGTGGTGCCTTTTGCCCAGCAGACATTCATCTGAGCCCCCAAACAGCACAGTCATTATCAGCAGCACTGGGGGTGGGCCCCGACTGGTGAGCCAGCTGGGGTTAGATGGGATGCAGAGTCTCACACCTGCACAGCATCCAGCTCAGGACACAGCTCTTCCAGTTCAAGCTGGAGGATCTTTCTGCACTGTGCTGCTAATTGATGCAAGCAGGCCTCAGAGCTTACCCCTGCCCGTGTTTTTGGAGGTGCCATCACCCTAATGAATTACCTGTCTTTTTTAGAAGCTGGAGAAGGTTACACAGTGCCATGCAAGGGCATCTTGGCAGTTCCTGAGGTTAGATAGTCTAGGTAGTGGGGAAAAAATACTTTTTTTTTTTTACCTACACGTGGGAGGTTCTAGGGCAAAAGTAAATGTGATGAAGTCTTGAGCAAGATTTTGAGGTCCTTGAAGATGAACAATTTACTTTGCAACATCGAAGGGTGACAAGCGCTGCATTATATTATTTTATTGTCCTCAAACTAATGTAATATCTATCAATATTCCTTGTTTTAGTTGTGGGTGTTGTCACCCCAAGACAATGCATTAACTCAAATACTAGAGGAGATGAAGTAGCTCTACACAAAGCTCTTCATTTTCACAGAAGTTTCTGCCACATTTGCAAACCCTCAAGTTTTCTAAGTGTTGTGTATATTCTCTTATACTGTATCTCAGGAAGCCTGACTGCAAAGAAGAACAGGGAGATACAAAATTGGCAAAGTAGACATACTGCTCAGCACCATTAGAGTCTTATTTTGAGCTGCTGGAGGAGAAAGAGTAGAGCCAGTGTTACTTCCCAAGGTGTTATCTTCTCTCAGGGAGGAATAAGGAGGATAATTGTGGGGTCCCCTTCCTCTCTTAGGTGGTAGCCTGCCTACTGCTTTACTCTGCACTGCAGGTGAAGAAGCCAGTGGTATGCCACTTAAGCCAAGGGGGCAGCTTGTGTAGCTATGGTTTAAGAACACTTTCTGAGGGCAGTGTTTTTCCACTGCACTAGTAATGCTGTGTGTGCATCAGTGAAGTCTTGAAGTCTGTTTCTCCCTACAGTGCCATTGCCTATTGTGACAGAGAAACGCTGTTAGCTGTGTTGTGGAATGGCTTGCAAATTTGGGGAAAAGATTACCCTAAGTTCCCTCATTGCTGCTTGGAACTGCAGCTAGACTTCTTTGGGTTTTTTTTAAGCAAAATTTGAAATTCTGCAAATTCAGGTTTTTTCTCCTTGTAGAGCAGATGGCTTCCAAGTGTTAAAGTTTGTGTACCTTTCAGATTCAGATAGGTTTTGCATCCATTTCAAAGGAGCACCCTCAGGGCAAGCAAGGTGAAGGCAGGAGTCAAAATCCTTCCCAGAGCAACATTTAATTACACTTTTCTGTCGTTTTTGCCTCTTGCAGTGATCTCCTTTTCCTCTGCTCTGCCTTTAAGCTTTTCCCCCAGGGCAGTAAGTGCAACCTCATGCAGCTGATCAGACTGCTAGTGGGGAAGAGGCTTGGCACCGTGACAGCTGATATGTTCTTGCTTGAAGAGTACCACAGATAAACTTCTCAGCATATGGTGGATGGAGTTGTGTGACCTCAGGCTTTCCTTTTCTTTGCCTGTGGCACAGTACACTAATCTTTCACATCTTTGCCTTTCACAGCTTCTCAGGAAATCACCTAAGTATCCACAGGATGCAGAAGTGGTGCTTCTCACAGCAGAGCATCTATTGTCTGTTACCATGTTGGATTGGTCCCCATAGCTGCTGTGGTCCCCTTCACTTTCACATTCTCATGCTGGTCTGCAGGCTCTGTGTGAATCTGCATGATGGGGATTTATTTTATTTTAATTTTTAATTTTTTTTTTTTTAATTTTTTTCCTTCTGCTCGTTTTCGTAGTCACAGCGTGTTACATGAAGAATGAAAAAGGAAAAAAAAGTATTTTGATGATATTAGTAGCTTGGCAACCATAAAGCTTTCCCGTGGCTTTGCAGAGGAATTTGGAGTGCTTACGTTCTGTACTTCCCTTTATCTCGCTATGCACTGCACACCAGAGCTCCAGTTCTGCAACTGATGCCACGAAAGTAGGTTGCTGTGCTCAAATCCAGGGTTTGTCAGTCTTCTGAGTCAGTTCAGTGTATGCATTGCTGATTTAGATTGCTTCCAACAGGGATCACCCATTGGCTGTCTCTCACTATTTGGAAGGGGGAGTAGGGGAGATATTAACAGTAGCTTGGTTTCTAGGAACAGAAACAAAATTATAAGAAAACATTTATCTGTATCAAACTGGGCTTCTTCTCAACTAAGGGAAAAAGCAAAGAAAAAATTCACATGCTCCATAATTTGTCTGCTTGCCAGCTCCCTGGTCCATTGGCTGGACCCAAATGTGAGAAATTAGAGAGTCTCCACAGGTATGAAAGGATTTTCCATCGCTGAGAAGTAGCCCCTAACCTATTTCAGCTTTTGCTCTGTTAAAGGTCCCAGATATTTACCATCCTTAAGCATATCAACATTTCCACTTTGCTCCCAATATTTTCCTTCTATTTCATGGTACTAAATCAAATCCCATTATGTGTTCATTTGTAGAACAAGCTGTGTTCTCATGATATTTATAGATGGCTGCACCACGTGCTTTATGCAGGTCAAGAGACATTGCAAACACGAAGGAACAAAGATGATTCCCAACGCATTCCTCAGCATGTTGGAGGACTGACTTGCATGGGTGACATTCAGCTGCTGCATGGACCCTGTAGAGAGTTTGCAGTGCTTAGAGACTCTCAGGGATGGAATGCTGGGCTAGGTGCATCTTTCCTGTATGTATGGGAGGGATGCAAGTATGTGGGGAGGCAGAGAGGTTCCAGCCTGCTGCAATATGTGCTGGTCTATAGTGGTGGTGAGTAGGGAGAGTACTGCAAAAGAGCTGCAAACAGTTGGCCACATGAAGGCACAGAGCTGACATTTGTTTTGTAGCCCAGAGATGGTGCTGGCACAGCTTTCTGGCCTTCTGTTTATGGTCTGGGAAAGCAATAAGTTGCTTGGGCTCAGGAACATTCTGCAGTTAACCAGGTAAGGTTCACAATGTATCCCCCTGGTCTCCCTTGTGAGAGAACTGCATGCTCTTGAAGAAATTATTATTAATCTGTCTTGCAACAATTTTTAAAGAGGGTCAATGCGGTAGACTCATAAGCATTAGCTAGTGAGTTTGACATCAGGCCCAGGCAAAAATGTGAAACAGATGATAGAGAGACCGAGCCAGAAAGAATTAAGAGGTTGAATACAAATAATTTCAATTAACATGGGCTGGAAGAAAAACAGGTTTGAGGGAAATATTTCATACATCTATCTTGCTGCATGGGAAGATGCTTGGCTTGGTTCTGATTTGTCGAATCTAAAATGATGCAAAATGTATACACTCTGTATCAGAGGGCTTCTTCTGTGCCCATATGCTAGGTTGCAAAATACAAGTGTATTTTGGGAATTGTTATCACTCAGGTGTGATTCTGGAGGTATCCAGCAAGAACTGGTCCTTTGCTCCAGCTGTATGGTGCTACTGGTACTGACTAGCAAGAAAATACAAAATCATATTTAGGTAAGAAACAAATGCATTCAGTATGGACAAAGGAAAGGCATATAAGGACAAGACTAATTAGATCATAGTTACATATTGGGAGGCTCCATGTTGAGAGGCAGTGATTTTCAAAAATTCTTGCAAAATGGCATTTTGCTGAAAGCACATGTGCAACAGATGTGCTCTGTCTCAGAGAGCTGAGACACTCCTTACATGTATTTGCAACACTGAAAGGTGCTGTCTTGCTCTAGTTGGAACCCTGGAGTGACTGCTTCTGGGATTCTTAGTAATCTTTGGTATCCCATGTCTTCCTTGAAACACAAAAATCTGAGGAGGGTTCAAGAAGCCTTGCAACAATACAATCTGAGCTACTGTAAAAGAACATTTTGTAATTCTGAATCTCCTTTGCACCTAACCCTAAAATCCCTTTGCAGCATTCTAACTATAAAATCCTATGCATCGTTTCATTGTTTCTTACTGGAAAATACTATTTTGGACCTCTTAGTTCCCATTTATGAATAAATATCACAAAGACCCTTCTGTAGAGGCATATTGTTGGCAACAACAATACATGTCTATATTAACATGCCTGTGTGCATCTATAGTAGATTAAAATATTGGCTGTTGGTGATGCTGAATCTATTTCAAACTTGAAAAAGGAAGGTGACTATTAAGTAGCACAAGTGAAAAACTATCCTGCACAACTTACATCAGACAAGATGCTAAGAAGGCTGGAAATGAGGGGTCCCCGGTGTTAGAAAACCTCCAGCAGGTTGCTTCCTAATCAACACTCAGAATTTCTCCTTCCAGTTTTAATAAAGGCTTTGTTTCCACTGGGTCTTGCTGCTTCTGCCTTAATTGCCACCTGTCGGACCCAACAGAACGGCATCACTGGCACACGCAAGCCTTGGTTATCCTGCCTCCTCAGCACCAGAAAAGCTTGTTGAAATGATGCCCATTGTACTGCTTTTCAGTGCACAGGTAGTTAAATGGAAGATGTTTAATTCTTTCTCATCACCCCAGAGTCAGCACCAGCCAGAGATCCTGTACAAACCATTAACTCACGCTGCTTTCAGGTGCTAAGTACTAGCAGGGGGGCAGGTGGGGTTAAGCCCTATGATGGTAAATGATTCTTNTTGGGCACCATCTTCCTTTCCCAGTGTGGCTGTCAGCCTGGCAGTGTAGCTGGAACGCTTACACAGTTGCAGAGATGACCATGGTTAAACACTGCCAGGGTTTTACAACTATAGCAGAAGGGTTTCACTGGCTAAACCTGACTTTTAGGATATTGGTGCTGGTCTTCAAACTGCAAGGCAAAACTTTCCAGTCTTACTACCAATGCTTTGTGCAGGTGCTGTGGCTTTCTCCTGTGTACTCCAGAGAGAG
>VZUA01047407.1:0-19393 GCA_013401035.1 Horornis vulcanius
ATCCCTGGAGTATTTAAAAGATGTGTCAGTGTGGCACTCAGGGCTATGGTTTAGTGGTGCATTTGGCTGTAATAAGTTAATGGTTTGATTCAAAGATCTGAGAGGTCTTTTCCAACCTAAAGGACTCTATGACTCTATGCAGCCCATGCTGTCAAAGCAGAAGCAGCTGTATTTGCCTGTCACCCGACCAGGGTGGAAAGCTTCACACACTCTCTCTCTCTGCCCTGAAGACTGTTGGTTTTAGCAAGATTCCAAGCAGATTCATTTATTAGGTTTCTACAAATGGTGTAATTTAATATTTGACTAAGGTTTAATTAAACAGCCAGGCCTCTGGAACCAGGACTGCTAGTGCCTGGAGGACTTGGCAGGCGCTGGGAAGCAAAGCTGCTTTTGCTTTGTGATGTTGCTGTGGGGATGGAGCTTGCAGGATCTCTTCTTCCAGATGAGCACAGCAAGCCTCCCTCCCAGCCTGCTCAGACAGAGGCCACCTAGGCAGAGCATGTCACTGGGGGATCAGGAGGGACACTGGAACAAAGCTTCTGCTCCGTGTTCAGTGCAAGTCATGCATTCAGCTCAGTTAAATAGTGTTTGCAAAAGCTCATTTTTCCTTCAAACAGCCATGTGCAGCTCCACCCAGGATCCTCACTGGTTGGCTCCACTGCGCAGGGTTTGGCTCCCAAACCAGGCCTTTCTTTTCCCCAAAACCTGAATGCCTGAGCAGCATTGATTTGGCCTCTTCTGATGATTTAAATTTCTTCGTTTTTATGAGAAAGGTAGTAGATGTTTATGTGTGCTGGGCATTAAGTAAAGCTGCTTTGAAACCATAGCTCAGGAGCAGAGTCAACTGCAGTATTTGGGTGGGCTTTACTGGCCCCAAAGAAGCAGCTGTGATGGAGGGATTCTCATCTGGGTTTTGTTTTTAACTCTTCATTGTCTCCCAGAGGGAGAAAAGATGGGTGAAGAACACAAATCCACAGAAGGATGTAGAAGGAAAAAAAAAAATTACAGCTGCAGTCTTGATACTATCAAACTGAGAGGACTGGGAAAGTGTCTGTGCAGCCCCATCTGGAAGTGGAACAGGCCTAAGTCCCTTTTGATTTAATACTCAGGGAGCCTGTAAGGAACACTCTGGATGCAAGCACTGTGCTGTGTGGTTTTAGTGGGAAATAAATTGTAGCCAATGACAAATTTTTTAAATGCAGGCTTGGGCTTCCTTTGATCCCGCTGAATAACAAAACAAAACAGAAACCCTCTCATAATAACATGCTGGTACTCAAAGAAAATGTTTCCCAAGTGACTCCTACCCTTCGTACAACCTCAAAACACGCAGGCAAGACTTACCACACACAAAACTCTCTGGCTGGATGGCAAAAATGCTCTTGCTTTTCAGTGACTCAGGATGGGCACAGGTGGCCACCACAAAGGACTGCAGCTCCTTCTCCACTAACCACTGGGGCAGCCACTTCAGCTGGCAGTCGCAGAGGAAGCTGTCACTGTTAATGTGGCTGCAGGGAAACAAAACCAACATGAGCCTGCTGTCAGTCCTGCACGGAGGGAAGGCTGGGAGGCTCACAGCCCTTTCATGTTAAACACATTCCTCCTGCCCCTTCAGCATGGGTAGAAGGAAGAAAAAGGACTGCAGGGATGTCCTTGAGGCACTAAAGATGTTACAGACATGACATATTTAAACAGCAATTCATCTCCACATAGAGAAACCCCTCCTGTACTGCAGTGACACTCTGCAGCACCTTGCAATTATTAACCAGCTCCCAGAGTGATCCTCAGGAACAGACAAGCAATGTCAATGAGTCCCTGCTCTGCCCCTGTGGTTTGAGCATCTTTGGTGGGGACCAAATTCAGCACTTAACTGCTGATCAGAGAGAGAGAGAGAGAGAGAGAGAGAGAGAGAGGACACCCAGCTCCTACTATAAGACCTCGAGTTCCCTCCATGGCAGAGCAGTAAGCAGAGAGGCCCTGCCTTCCATAAGGTGACCCTGGAGTTGTGTTTACTGATTAACAGAAGCAGCAGAGGATAAATGACCAAAGATATTTGTGTAAACCCCACATAAACAGTAACTAGTCTGGAAAACAAAACACACAAACATTCCTCAGCATCCTGAGTTCCAACCCCACCACTGTAGGATTCTGACCCAACACTAGCTTAGCACCTTCTGTTAAGAAAAGAGGTATGAAAAGGGGGCAAAGAAAAAAGGAGCTTTGGGATTAATGTGGGTGCTTTTTAATATTCTGGGCCAAATTATGGCTCAGCATAGCTCTAAGGCCAGTGAAGAACTGTAAATTTACACAAACAGCATTTATGCTTTGATCAGGTTTGCAAAACTCAGTCTGATCTTTGGAATTGAATGAGAGGATGCCTCAGAGACTGGAAAAATGCCCCAGAGAAAGCTCCTGTCCTGCAATACTACAAGCTATGCAAGAGCAGGGCAACAAGAGCACAGCAGAATCCCAACTCCAGAACTGCACTGTAAGATGTGAATTCTCCTATAATTCTTCTACCCAATACCTCAGGAAATCCTGGAGTTTGAAATAGGCAGGAAAGGGAAAAAGAAAGAAATTGACTGGAGAGGGAGGGAATATAGGGATTTGATTTTTCAAAGCTGTCCACTTTGCTGTTCTAGAAAGATGTGCAGCCTCTAAGACAAATGATGGCATCAAACCCTCCTGACTACTTGGGACAGGTCAGGAGATTCTCCAGCAGAATGCATTCTACATGTAAATGTCCTCTATCTGAACTTCTCCATTTTATAAACATTCCTTCACAATATCTGGCATCCCACTATCTCTTCCTAATAAGATCAATCTTTCATCTCAATTTTGTTTCAAGCACAAGTACAGATGATAAAGTTTTTAATAACACAATGCACACAGTATTTATCTTCTTCATTCCCAGTCACTGGTATTAAGTGTCACTGCCAACAGCCACCATCTGATTCCCATTTCCAATGTCAGGAGCAAGAACCTGTACCTGCCCAAATACCAAATAAATGATTTTGTGTTCCACAGACACTGCACCACTGCGGGGCATGGCAACACATTGACAGTGGATTAAATATTTATGGGGAAGAAGAGAAAAGGAAACCAGGCAAGACTGGAAACAGTGTCTGATAACAGTGCAGAGCCCCAGGCTGGAGCACAAGCAGCAGCTCTGATAACACATCCGTATTTTTACACCAGAAGGCTGGATGACAAGTGGATGCAGTTCAAATGGTGCTTATCACTGCAGTATCAGTCCTGTGTGTGAACCCTAAACACAGGTACAGCAAGGGAGCAGATGGGCCACTGGGAATTAAATCCCTGGTGGTGTGAGCAAGAGAGCTGGCTTATAGGACCAGGGCTGGACTTCCTGAAGGGAGATGAATCACTGCACAGGCACAAACCTGCTGGAAGAACCTACCCCGATGATCTAATTTCACTCACTATTACATGCAAGACGTTCCCGTGACAGCTCCTCATGTGTAAAAATACCCCACAGAGAAGGATGCAGGGCAGGGGGAAATGAATGAGTGGTCAGGTGGATAACACCCGTGCTGCTGCTCATGCCCAGGGCCAGGAGGATCCCTCCTGCCTGAGGCTGTGAGCAGGGCAAACACTTACAGCTGCCGCAGGCTCTTCATCCTGGCAAAGGCATCGGCTTGGATGGAGCGGATGGCGTTGTCCCCGAGGTTCCTGCAGGCACAACCACAGGCAGTGTGAACAAGAGAGATGCTATGGCTGAGACAGAGCCTCTCCACATTGATTTAAGCAATGACTCCAGCAGCAGGTGATTTGGTAGCTCCTTGTTAAGGCCTTCTGCACTTACAGCACATAGAAATGTTCCTCAAAACACCTTTATATTATTAAAGTACTGTTGAACAATAACCAGCCAACAAAAATTACACTTAACTAAAGCACTGAGTCATTCCCTACCCCATCTTCTCGCTACGCTTTCTCAGTCTGAGCTACCTCCATCATCCATAGCTCAGAAATTCCTCAGCCCCCTTGATAACCAAAGATAGTCAGGAATGTGGTACCCCAGGCTAGACTTTCAGCAAACATAAAAGAAAGCAAATACTTGCACTAAGCAGCATCTGAGGAATTATTTGAAAATGACTTGGAGAGGATACTGTTGGGTTTAAAAAAACATCCCAGTATTTCCAAAGGAAGGGGTTAAAGGCTTCCCTCACAACTATGGCTAATTAAAAAAAATAATTTGTTCTCTGAAAAAGCACAGTGTCAGGTTTAGGACTGAAGTTTACTAAGTGACACGTAGGGCAGACAAGCACTGTTTAAAGAAGACAATCTCAATAGAGCATTAAAGGCACCTTTATTTGGGAATGTACTCCCAGTCAGGCAGCCCAAATCTTTCAGCGTGCTCTCGATGGCCATAACATTTCATACAATCAACAGCCAATAAAACATGTAGAGCACAGTCACATATACTTTAACTTGTCTTAATCCAAGAAAGGAGGTTATTCATGAATCACTGCTGGAGTCATCAGCCTTGGGACACAGAAAAAAGTTACACAGAGGCAGCCAAAATGTACTTCTTGCAAATGGCTCTGAGGGGGTTGTGCTGAATGGGGATGTGCAGTGGGGATGCATCGAAACCAGTCATCTACAACACGTGTCACTGCCAGAGCCTGGGTAAAGGAGGAAGCTGGGGCAAAGGAGGAGAGAGTGCTGTGTCTGAACCAGCCTATTTTCATTGCTAGCAGCCTGCAAAGCAGTAACGTGCAAGCCAAGGTGATACTCTCAAAAATTAAGAGCATGCAAATTTCCCATATGTTCTATAACTTTGTTCCTGGCACAAAAAAAGGCCAAAGTTGAGGCGGACTTATAATGAGAAGGAAGCAGGTGGCCCCCACAAATGGACTGGCTTCTCAGTTTACAAAGACACTATTAAATTGCTAGCAGATTTCTCAAGCAGCTACTTTTGGCAGACCCCCCTTCCCAAACTCTGAGGCATGGTGGGTTACTCACAGGTGCTCCAGAGCCTCCAACCCTGAGAACGCTTTCTTGGCCACCGACTTGATCTTGTTTCCAAACAGAGTTCTGCAGTTTCCAAACATCCAGTGCCAGATAAACAGAAAGAAAATGGGGAGAGGGGGGCAAAAAAAAAACAAAAAAGCAACACAATTAGTGTGGGTTTATCTGATATACACACTCAAGTTTAAGTCCCAGGAAATCTGAACTGCACAGAGATTAAGAGAGGTGAAGCACACTCACTTTCCCGCTCCTGAAATTAAATCCTTTTATCTGTATTGGAATTTAATAGTGATGACAGCGCAAAAGGGAATGTGCCATATCATGTAAAAAGCAGGTTTGCTCCCCTGCTTGGGAACCAGCTTGCTGAGTAACAGAAGGTCCCCTCTGTACTTTGCAGGCTGGCTGTGGACAGGATTAAGTGCAGTGACAGCTTAACAAGATATTGGTCTCTCCCCACAACACTTTTCATTTCTGACTCCTTCCCAGAGAGGAAAAAGAGTGGTAATTTACTCAGTGGTGCTTGGCCTGAGCAGCTATCAGCACACAAGGCTGAGGGCTGCCCCTGGGCTGCACATTCACACAGCAGCTGACTGGAGGCACTGCTCATTCCTTCCTTCTAAATACAACAGCAAAGCAACATCATGCAACAGAACATAGCCAAGGGATAATTTCAAGGAGCAAAAGGCAGAACAGGTAATGTCCAGAGCTGAGGAGTAGGCTTGCTTGCATCTGTGACCAGAGAGCATTCCTCTGAATCAGCAGTGGCATGAGGGGACTGTCACCAGAAAACAGCCAGCTGGAGAGCTCCCAGCCCAGCTGCCATCTCCAGAGCAACAGTTCTCCATAAATATTGACCAGTGCTAATGGCCAGGGGCAGGGTTCATGCCAAATGGATAGTCCCCTCACCTGTTTTAATAAAACATCAACCAGTGTCATTAATTAGGAACTGCTTTCCCTCCCCAGGCTCCCTCTAAGGTTTATCCCTCCAGGTGCATCTGTTATCACCACATGGTGTCCAGGGCAAGTCATCACCCACACCTCAGGTGAAAAAAAAGGCACATCTGGTGCTGCATTTGATTTTGAGTTTTCATTCAAGAGCTGTCCTTCAGTATAGGGTATGACCTGTATCTGCACCCCAAAAAGACTTACAACTGTGATGGTCCCACTGCTTGCTTATTGTCCAGGGAAAGGAGAGGAGCACAAGATGGAGCATGTGCAGCCATTCCATGAACAAATACATTTCCAAGAACTTGTCAAGGCTTTCCACAAAGCACTTTTCAAATGTCAGGATAATTTGGTTATATACTGGCTCCCAGAAAGCCCAGTTTCAAATACCCCCAGCACCAAGGGATGTGTGCAATCATGTGTACCATCATTTGGTAAAAGGGATGTTGCATTAATGAAGGCTTTGAAAAATCCATTAGAATGATTAATACAGTAAATAATTTACTATATGTAAACTCTGATCAAATGGCTGCATCCATACATACTGATTTCTGAAGCCATATTCCTAAATAAGTGTGCTATAAGGACAAGGTAAGGATTAAATAAGGACTAAAGGAAATGGCCTCAAGCTGTGCCAGAGAAGATTTAGATTTGATTTTAGGAAAAATTCCTTCAGAGAAAGGGTTGTAAGCATTGAACAGGGAAGTGGTAGAGACACCATCCTTGAAAGTGTTCAAAAAACATATGGATGTGGCACTCCAGGCCATGGTGTAATGATGAACAAGGTGATGGCTGGACTTGATGATCCTAAAGATCTTTTCCAACCTTTATGATTCTAATGGAAGTTACATGGGCAACTGCTGTTGAAAAGATTATGCTGAGCTTGGGTTTGATTGCTGCAGATTTCTATTATTGTTCAGTGGATCTTAGACTTTGAAAATTGGAGATACTGCTGATATCTGTTTAGTTATCTGTGCAGTGATAAGCAGTACCTCTGGGGAAAGGAATACACAACTACACCACTTGTGTAGGTGCACACAGCTTGATGATACCTAACACACATAGCAAGTCAGGCCTCAGCAAACTCATTACTCCTTGCAACTAATTTCAATTAAGTGTCTCGACAAATCTGAGAGTTTGAACCTAGCAGCCCCCATCAAAGGCCTGTGGAAGGCTGGAATGTGAAGGCAGCAGAACACAGCCACAATTATCCATCCCACTGCTGGCCAAAACCTCCTCCACAGGGCAGAGCTAAGCACAAGCTCTCCTGGAGACTGCACCAGTGTAATTACATGGCAACCACACCATTCATTGCAGCGTTTTCTCCTCTGACCAGTTTTGCACCTGCAGGAAGATTTCACTGAGTGAGCCATCAAAAATCTGGTTACATTTAGCAGCTTGAATAATTAGGAACCTCCTTGTTCTGCAGTGATTCCACCAGTGCCTTTTATGCTTCAGTGCTTCTCGACTCCCTCTTTCTTCAAGCAACATTTTAATTTAGGTCTGTGCTCTCCATCCTGGAGAGCTTCATATATAATTCAGAGAAGGCTAAAGTGACTGGCCTCTCCATCTCTGTTTAACACCTTCATGTCAGCGAACAACCCTCTCTGTGCTAAATCCTTTCAGAGGCTAATCTGTGCCAGATCAAAGGGGAACGGCTTTTAAGGCAATCTCCACAGAGCTGAGGTGATTATTAATTCATTGGAAGGTCTCCTCTGAAGTGCCCATTTATTTTTTGTATGCTAATGCATTTAAAGTGGTTGACGGTTTAAACACAAGCCCTAAATCACACGGTGAAATGTTTGCTGTAAGGGCTGATCTTTTATTTACAAAAAAATCCTGATACTCACTTCAGCCTTAGAAATCACCAGTTTGGGATTTATGTGCTGATAAGCTAAAATAGTTCTGAGGAGATCCCTTTAAAAGTGACCACTCAGAAGTATTCTCAAAATGCCTCAAGAAATAATTTCATGTTCTGAGCGTTTTTTTAGCTTTACACGCTGACAGTGAACAATCCAGGCAAGCTATCTGTTCCACAGCAGTTCACTCTGTTAAGTAATCAAACCACTCCTGTCTGCCCCAAACCAACCTGGTCCACATGCTTTTCCAGGCTATGAAATGTGCTGCAATCCCCTGCACAAACCTTCCCTGCACATGTCCCTCAGCCAGACTCAGAGCTGGCCCGAGTCCAAGTGCAGTGGCAGGCATCAGTCAAAGGAAAGAAAGATATAAACCAAGCTTCCTTAGACTTGCACAAGCCCTCTGTGCACCCTTGGCCACTGAACCAGCCATCTTTTGGAGGTGTTCCTTGTGCTGGGTGATAAAGATCACATCAGGCCACGGCATTTCATGGGGGAGAGCAATAGCTGCTCTGCCCAGAGCTCCCAGCACATAACCCCACAGGCTGCCCCTGCTCCCTTCCTTCCTCCTCCTGGCCTCTGCCTGACCCCCACAGCTCATCAGGGCTCACTGCTCCTGCTTTCCAAGTCAATCCTTTTGCTGAACTCTTTCCTTCCGTGCTGTCTCCTCTGGATTTCTCACCACTCTCCTGTTATCTGCACCCAGCGTTTATAACATATCCTAATCACTTGGGACCACTGCTTGTGCTCCCATGCCAGTGGCCCTGTTGGAGGGATGTACCACCAGGACAGCTCTCTCTGCTCCTTTCCACTATCTTCTCTCCCTTGTCAAAGCAGCACTTCAGACTCTTCAGTCTGCAAATCCCACTGGACAGTCTCTGCTCCCATCACTCTTCCAGCTGCTCACATGGTCTCACTGGCTTCTTCAGACAAACCAAACACTTCAGTCAGGCAGCCAAGGACTCTTCTACCCACCACATCTGCTCCTCTGCCTTTTTTCTGGCAGTCATGGGAAGATTCCCTGACTCTGCATGCACAGCAATTCTTACTGACTTCTCTCTCACCCCCACACTACTTCTGCTTCCCTGCCTGGCTCCCCCTGTCCTTAAATCCTCCTCTGCCTTCTGCCCCACTTGACTTGCAGCTGCAACTTTGTCCTCTCCACATGTCCCCCCCCCCGACTCCCCTCAGCAACGCTCAAATGCCATCTCTGTGTCTGTGATTTCAGATTTTTCCCCTCTAAGCACTACATCTCCACCAGCCCTGCCGTGGCTGGTCCCACTCCCCGAGGAGTCTGTAATGAGAGCGTGACAATATCCCGCCTGCCAGGATTCATTCCAGCCATCTGCTATCCATCGAGGTACTTTTACTGCACCTCTGGCTGTGCCACCCCAGCATCAGAGACAGCAGCATGGGGGCTGCTGAGAACTTCAACAAAGGCAAGAGGTAATGATTAGAGACTCTTGATTTGTCACAAGCCATCAGAGACTCCTCTGCCAGGGCTGATTTATATCAGCCATTTCAAATGGAATAGGGACTTGTACAGAGCAATGTGAAAATCCTTGCGAAGGCCAAGCAAGCCATAAACATTTGCAAGGCGCATGCTTGCCTTGGGTTTCTTTTTATCTCCTCAAGAGCCTGTGCCCCATGGTGCCTTTTATTGTCACTGCACATGGAACTGAGCCCAAAAGATCACTCTCAGAAAGAGTATCCCACAGAAACGAATCCTGTTTCAACCCTCTGTTGTAACAGGAAGTGGGGCGATTTTTCTCTTCTGTTTATTGTTATTTGCTGCATCAATCAGTGCCTCACTGGAGATTGCAAGGGGTTGCTTCTGTCACTTGTTTGCTTTTAGAAGTGAGGAATGGTTGTGCTGAATTTTATACACCAAAACAGCTTAAATTTCTCTGTGTCTGAACTGCAGTATGTGGCACCGTCTGTTCACCATTTAGAAAGGAAATAATTGCCTCATACCTGCTTAAAAACATCAGTGCTTGAAAACCACATCTGCACTCTCACAGTGAGCCTGCAGAACTACTACAGCTCAGATTTTCTGTTGTTTTCTGTCTTGTTCCAAGGTGAGGGAGGCTGCATAAAAAGGGACAGACCCAACCCCACAGAGGCACACGACAAAACTGGCTTGCAGAACACAAGCCCACGGATACTCACAGCTTGCTCAGGTTTTCCAGGCCTGTAAAGGCTCCATTGGTATCTTCTATTGTGCCTGAGATGTCGTTGTGGTCCAGTTCCCTGGGGGAAGGACAAGAGAGAGCTCAGAATCAGTGTCTCAGTCCCACTGTCACTGTTACAAACAAGTGGAGGAAGCTGGAGAATGCCAGATGAGAGCTGCCCATTTTCTCCTGACAGCTATCAGAAAATGCAGAGTCCTGCAGCAAAGCACCATCACTTCTCCTGCACTGGCACATGGTGGGATGGTGCATTCCAGAAAGAGCTCTGCCTTGTTCCTAGCTGAAACCCTCTGAGACAGCTACTTTTTACCAAGCAGGTTTCTGTCCTTTTCTAGTTCTGTGCATCCAAACAGAAAGATGAAAATGAAAACAAAAGGCCAAAATTAAGCTGAAAGAAACAGCTGTCCTTAAATCCTACTATCAATGAAATAATGCAATTTGGGCATTCCAGTGTACACATGTATTTGTCTATAGCTGAATCTTAGGAAGATGATTTGGTGTATTTTCTATAAAGCTGCATTTTTTCTGGCAATGAACTTGAAAACTCAACAAAGGAAAGCGCCAGCATTGCTACACCAGCCTAACTCTGCATAACCATTTAAAAAAAAAAAGAAAAAAAGAGAATTCCTTTTCAGAGTTAGCTTCTTTTGGCTTTCAAATTGACCATCAATTACAAGAGTCAAAGAGGTCTGAAGAAAAACAAGCACACAGAACAAACAGAGAGATCCACAAAAGCTGTTTAAACAGACTGTTTAAAAATCCTTCCCTCCCAGCTTTTAAATCCAGCTAGCAATGAATACCCAGCAACACAGACAGAAATTCATCATTTCCAGTGTTAAGTAAAAAGAAAGAAAAACTAAATAGGCTTTGTTGGTTTTGTTACATCACTCTGATTTAAAACCTGGCAAAACACAACACTAAAGCAAACTTCACCATCCAGATAACCCCTGAGCCCTCGGGTACTCCTTTCGCACCTTTTGAAGATGATTATCAGAATGTTTCCAGATTAAAAAATATTAAGACCAAAAAAAGAAAAAAAAACAAGTCCCCCTGCATTTTGCAACACTCCAGACACAGGCATCACAGAGTGGCTTCTGGGCTTTTGTACAGCACAAATACACAGGAACTCACAAGAAGGGAAAACAAATTTAAAAGAAAGCCCCAGTTCCAATATGGGAATGGTTTTCCCTCAGCTGGCTCAGTCTTTGGTCCTTTCTCTGCTTTAGGGTGAAGGGAAGATGTCGAGGGAAATGGTCAAAAGCTGCAATTCCTGTTTCTCAGCTGGCTTAAGCCTGAGACCTGAATCTCACGTCCCTGGAGAGCCTTAGCCAGCACCACTGTGGATGTCAGGGTGATGTGTGGGTTGCTCTGTGCCAAAGGCATGGACAAAAACTCAACATCCCCGTGGGGTGTGGGCACACATAGTGCTGTGGCAGCCAGAGAGACGAGTCCAGGAGAATGCTTTGATGTGCTGGCATTTCCAGCACTATCCTGGTGGGACAGGGGCAAATACATCCTCCTGGAGCTCAGATTCTACATTTTCCCTACGGCTGCCAAGACGATGTCCCTTGTTCTGTTTGTTTTTTAAGGGAAAATCCCTTCTCAGACATTTCTCCTCTTCAGTTTCACCACGGGCTACTGGTCTTTGGAGCAGCAAACCCTTTCCCATGGCAGAGACAGACAAGTGGGAACAGCCTGTAGGAGCCCTGACACACACTTTTATTAATTGACTGCCACACATTGTGCTTTCTTGAAAAAGGGAATGAAAATGGTATTGCTTGTTCATCCAGTGGTAACTCAAAGGTTTAGTGTTAGAAAGGGGGAATAAAAACCTTTTTAACAAATGAGTGAAAATAGAGAGAGGGAATAAAAAAGAGTGGGGTATTTTGGCCCAGCTCTCTTTGTATTCCTACTCCTCTCCCAGCCCCTGTTGCCAATTTCCTATTCTTTCTGGCTGGCTGAGCTTGAATGCTCGAAGCCTTGTTAATCATTGTGCTCAGAGGTCTCCGGGCCTGACCTCTATTTGAATAGCTCCACATTTCAGCAGTTTCACACCCACCAAAGGCTCCCCAACAATAGCCCATAATTAAAGCATGCTCAGCTCTTTTTCACCAGGTGCAGGACCCAATAGGCCTTTCTCTTTATTAAATTAGAGCTCGCTCACACACTGCCTCTCCACCTCCCCCCTCTGCCCTGGACATAAAAGAGGCTCCACATTCACTGCAGAGCAAAGAGAAGGACCAGCTTCCCTTCCCCTCCATTTTTCTTTGGAAACCTTTAGTTCCGGTCTTGACAGCTGCCTCAGAGAGGTCCCTTGCTGAATGCCCAGTGGCTGAAAGGCTTTGGCTTAACTTTAAAAAAAGCAAACAAAACCCGAACTCACTTTCCAGTCACTTCCTTCACTATGAACTTCAATAAAGAAAAGAGTAAGATGCAAAAAGTACTGTAAAGAGGGGAGATTTTTCTGTTCCCATTTCCCTTTAATGACTCAGGCCACAATGGGCTTCAGAAGAGGAATAAAAGTATCAAAGTGTGTTTTTTTCTTTTGAAGGAAGAATTAAATCAGTTTGCTGAACCCAGCCAGCCTGGGAACGTGTCTGGTGCTGTCACAAGGACTGTGAGAACTTTGTGGTGTGCCAGATGAAGGTGCTGAGCCTGCAGCTCCCAGAGAGAGGAGGAGAGAGGCCAGCAGCCCTGCAGGTTCCAGTAAGGAGACAGAGGAAGCACAGCTGCAGGAGTGGAAATGGATTCCCCATCTTCTGATGTTCATAAGACAAGCCCAGATGTACTTCAGTCTAACACAGCTCTCAACAGGGTAAAATGCAACAATGCTAAAACTGCATCCCACAGGAGGTCACACTGATCTGTCTAATGGGCTCTACTACTCCTAAAATCTTACCAGTTTGTATTTGGACCAGGCAAATACATTTCCAGTATCTCATTTCTAGGTATGATATTGTGTCAGTGGTTTTAAAATAAAAGTCTGTGGTAAATGGCCACAGCCAGCACAGGATGGATCATTTTTGCAATTCTGTTCTAGGGTACGTAAAACTTTGCCCTTGGCAACTTTTTGGTTTTTCATGGTTTTCCATGAAAATCATAGCACAGAACATTTCATGAGCCCAATTGCATTAAAAAGAAATTCTTCTAGTTACTTGCATGGTACCTGCAAAAGCTTCTTATTTCTGTGCCTGCACTGAAGGCTGGGTGAAGCCTTCATGTGTAGTTACACTTCTGGTACAGTCAGATCCCAGCCAATCCTCTACATTTCTTTGTTTTGCCATTGTTTTTTTCCTTAACATCATCTTAGCCCGTAATTTTATATTAACTATTTAGTTAAAAAAAAAAAAAAGTAACAACACAGAAGTGCTCAACAACACATTAAAGAGGATATACAAATTTCCAGTGTTGTCAGTGGAAGGAATCATTCCCTGCTCCTTCTGAGTGCAGAATCACCCAAAAGAAACTAAGCTTTTCTAATAATTTTAATTAAAGTCAATATGCTAGCAAAAGAAATACTGCTGATAGCTGCAGGAATGAGACCTCAGGGATTTTTGGGACCTGAAACTGCCAGACATGGGCACCCAAAGCATCTTCAAAGCAGAACCACCTGGCAGAACCACCTGTGGGCTACTTCTATGTGTGGTCTGACAAAAGCTGAGAGCAACTTACAGGACACGAAGGTTTTTGAGTCCCCTGAAAGCCCCTTCTGCAATATGATTGATGGAATTGTGGCTCAGCCGCAGCACGTGCAGTCCCCCAAGGTCTGCCAGGCTTCCCTCGTCCAGCCGTGTTAGGTTGTTGTAGGAGAGTATCCTGAGGGGAAAAAAATGCACAACAGCTCTTGTCAATCCATCTGGTGTTTTCCAAACTCCTCTGTGCCAACCAGTGCCTGACACGAGGTGATGTGCTGGGTGGATATGCAACAACTGGATTGGGAAATAAGATTGCAGCCTGCAAGGATTGCCACAGGACACCCATGGGGAAGCCTGGGTGACACTCAGGGAGCAGGAGGCAGCTGGTACCCAGCTATGGGGAAATTTTCTCTACAGAGAGAGGCTGAGAGCAATGACCCAGCACCCACACACCCTGTCAGCTACAGCAGGGAGAGCTCCTCCTGCTCCCATGTACTGGGATATTAAGAGAGATGGGTCCACTGGGAGACGTCTTAAAACACGATTTATTGCCTCAGCCTCAAGGAGTGAGAACATCTTCTCACATACACCAGGAGCTCATGGTCAGTGCTCTCAAGATCACAGGTTACAAGGGGTTTTGAAGGTTTATTAGCCAATGAACTACTGCCACACAGATCGTTTTAACTTTCACACCAATAGCTAATTAAACTGTATCACCTGTCCTGCTGCAATGCAGGCTTTTTTATCCAATCATACAGTGACACACAAACTACTTGTTAAACCTT
This sequence comes from Horornis vulcanius, assembly GCA_013401035.1. NCBI lineage: Eukaryota > Metazoa > Chordata > Aves > Passeriformes > Scotocercidae > Horornis > Horornis vulcanius. The sequence continues at coordinate 14,400 of VZUA01047407.1, forward strand.
AAAACTTTTTACTATTTCTGTAGCTACTTCTATATCCAAACTTTAAAACCCTAAAACTTTCCACTACCTAGCTTGATATGTCTCTATATTACAAACCCACATGCTTACTTATAGTCTCTAAATTTGGAAGCCTTTTCCAAGGTCTCAGCTCAAACCCTGTATCCTCTTCTGTATTTAGGCCAGCATGAGATTTTGAGAATTTTCTGTGCCTTGATTTCCTACATCATGCAGCTGGGTGAGGGTCTGGGAGCACCACCCCTGTGTCCCCACAGGTACAGGCAAGGCTCAGCTGACTGTGTTCAATCCTCACTGCCATCTGGACTCCCTCTGAGGCTCACAGGGAGAAGCAGGCCCTGTTCCCCACGCCCTGAGAGGTGCAGAGTGATGTCACACAGATGGATTTTGGAGTTCACACACGCTCTTGGGCAGGGTCCAGGCTTCTGTACTCAGGAGGTGTCTTATCATTCTGCACTTGTGCACAGCCAGCCCCAGGCTCTGGGTGTGGGTGCCTCGGCTCCACCCCAGTCCAGAGCCAAAAGCATTTCACCACAAGGCAATTGAATGCTTCCTTTCATGCACAGAAAGGAGGTGTCTGTTGTAAACCAGCCACCTTTCCTTCCTCCCACTCCCCTTTGTCAAGGAGCAAAGTTTGCCTTAAATCCTCTCCACTTACAAAAGACTGTTGGAGGGTTGGTTTTTGTTTCTTTTGGGGTTTTTTTGGGGTTTTTTTATCTAAATTTTTCCCTTGCCTGTATTATCTCTGGTCTGGGAGATTTTATTTTCTTTAAGCACTGCTCCTGTAGCAGTTTAGAAGCTGGCAGGAAGGCAGCTGCTTTTCACACCCAGCAAGGTGCAGATGAGGTTTTGGAGATGTGACACTGAGGGCAGGCCTTGGGAATCAACTGCAGCCACCTCACACGCTGTGCAACCACCTTCTATCCAGAATAAAGCCCTGCTGTGGAAGGCCAGCTTGGATTTTCAAATGAGGGACCTCTCAGAGTAGCAGCAGGCACCAGATTTTCAAAATCATCTTGTTAGTGACCTGGGAGTAAACTCACTTCAAAAGATGTGAGGGATTGGGCTGCTCAATTTTGAAAAAGTAAAACAGCTTTTGAACAGGCACTGAAATTCTTCACTGTACAGACAAGAAAAAAATATTCACTGAGTTCCAAGTCTCCAAATTCCTCTTCTAGTACTGCCCATTAATGAGTCTGCTTAAAAATGTGTCTAGGGCTTGCATGAAATTCACTGCAAAGCCAAAACCTAAGCCCAAACAGACACATACTCCAAACCACTGAGAGTGTCATTTACTTGGCAAAGGTGCTTGCTATCTTTTAGCTGTGTGAGTGGGCAGAGGGCAAGCTCTGGAAAAAATTCAGCAAAGATTAATGAGTTTGAAGGTATGGGACAACATACTTTCATTCCTAAAGAAGCTATAGTGTTAGTTATGAAGAATTGGCATCTGGTCAAAATTATGTCCTCACCTGCTATTAAAGAATTTGGCTTTAAAAAAAATTTTTTTTTCAAAAGTAATCCTAAACCTGGCTGAGAAAATAAATAGTTCCTTTTGATTTCACACATAAGAGCTCCTGCCACAACTGGTGAAGGCATGTTCCCTCTGTTTGTTTGGATGTCACCCCAAGATGGACAGACAGAAGCAGGACGTGGAGACTCTCTCAGTGCTGTCACACATGGAAGGTTTCAGGAGCTATTGCACCTGGCAGTGGCTTTTCAGCATGCCAGGGCTCTGCTTCCTGCCACAGGACAGGCCAGTTTGCAAAACATCAGGCTCAGCACTGTGGATTACCTGGGTGAGAGAAGCCAGCAGATCTCTGCTGCTTCCCTGACCTGGCATCTCTCTACCAGTGAGAAATCACTGGGATAAATAAATGGCAATGTTTGTCTACACAGTTTGTCTCTCCAGCCTGGTGAGAAGAGATTTTGAGCACCATGCCAAAATTGGTACAGAAAGGGGTTAACCAGAACCCTGTTGTGCAACTGGAGCTGCTGCTGCCAGCCTGTTCTGGCCCAGGTACATCTAACACCCTTCATTCCCACTGACCAAGCTACAGGTAAAAAGGGAAAGGAAAGATCCAGCAGCCAAGCCACCATTTACCTCTGATGAAATCTTGTGCTCCCACTGTGGTTTTTTCCATAATGCTGATGCTCTAGCACCTGACTAGTGAGTACAGTCAGTCCTTTCTCATGCTCAGAACAAGGCAAAAACTTTCTTTCCTTGTCAGCTTTTACATCAGACCAGAGCCTTGGGGTCACGTTTTGTCCCAGAAACTGAATGAGAGATAACTCCTCCTTCAGATGACCAACTCCCTCCTTAGAAGACTTTGAGATTCATTCCCTGTACAACCACAGTGGTTTTGGGTAAGTGAAACCAGGAGATTTAGCAATAGTGGAGTGAGCAAGGATCTTTCAATCAGGAATGAAACATACACAACTAACGAAGTGCACAAGTCAGTTTAGATGTATCTATGATTTCCTCTCCTCACCCTTGAATTTCAGCACAGACCTCTCCTATGGCTGTGGGAGTTTCAGTTTAGAGATCTGATGGCTCCCTGCAGCAGCCTTACCCTAAAGGCAACACCTGAAAGAGCTTGCAGTACTGTGCAGGGATGTGCTAACACCCACACAATCACCTTTCCATCCCAGCCACCATGTCTCTGGCCTCACACTGCAGCACAATCCTGTCAGGTCAGGCACACCCCAGTGGCTCACACCACCTCACACCACTGGGCATTTTCCAAAGCTATCTCATCCTGCACAGCATGAGCGAGTCCTGCACCAGAGTTTCTGCAATTACTGCTCCTAAGACAGGACAGCTCACTGTTAGAACTGCTTGTTGGATGAGATCCAGGTCCATACCCAAGAAAAAGGACTCAGCATAACAAGCAACCTCCAATCTAAGCCTTGAGGGTTTGCAAGACAGTGTCATGTAGACAAGACAAGGTCTCCCTGAAAGAGTTCTGACATTAGCCCTGAGAGGTGGAGATGGGCCTTACCCATCCCATCTAACCCAGGCTGAAATAAAGCTCAGCACAGGCACCAGAGATTTGGTCCTGAGAGCAGAAAGCTCTCAGAGCTGTGCAGTGCAGTGATCTGCATTTGGCTATTCCAACTGTGAGTGCCTTGGCAAGGCAGGCTCCCCATTTTTTGATGCTTCAGATTTTAACAGACCAAAGGCAGAGCACAGCTCCAGTTCTGATCTGCTGCCTTGAAGATCTCTCCATTAACACTGCTTTAATCTAGCAAAATATCACGTGAGGATCTACACGTGAAGGAACTGCAGCTGTCCACAGAACTGTGCCAGGCATGGGCAGTTCTGCAGCAATTTGAAAAATTAGGTAATTAAACAATCACATGTGTATTTAACTAAAACCAAAATTAAAGTATTTCCTTGTGCCTCCAAAATATAATCAACATCTGAACAAATAATTTGGGTTCAACAGAAGATCACAGGGCTAGCATGTTAATTCTAAACATGAAGAAATTACATGTTTCATGTCTACCTTTCTCTGAATCCACAGCCCAAAGGTTTCAGGACTCACAGCTGGGTGGGCAGATACCAACCTCTAGTGTGAGAGCAGAGTGAGGCCTCTGGCAGCAGGAAGTTGCTTTACCATACTGCTTTTTGGTGGATAGGAGAATCCCTAACAATGTTTAACGTTCCCCTGCAGCAAGCAGAATGAATTCCAGTTCCACTGACCACGTGTCAAGTTCACCAAAGAAAAAAGCAAAGCTTTCCACAGTACCACCAAGGGGATGGCAGCTACTTCTGTAAATACTGCAAGCACCACTGTGTGTCTCTTCAAAAAGGCATTAAGCAGTGCCACAGACCCAAAAGACACCCTTGTGGGGCTGCCCTCAGCAGCAAGGCTTTCCTTCATTTGTCAGGCTGTATTCCCATCTGGACACATCAGGAGAGCAAAGCCAAAGTTTTTTACTTTTCAACAACTGAACCCTAGAGGAAGGATAAAGTGTAAACAGGAGAAACAAGGAGAACTGCCTTTAAAGGGTCAAATCTCTGCTGGATGAAAGCATGTTCTTTGTAAATAGAGGATAAAGCATAACTNAGTGGGTTCTAGCCTTTGTTTCTGATGCAAATGTGTTTTAACCAGGTGCTCTGAAGGTCATAACATCATAAATAACAAGGGCATCACTTAGGGGCCTGTAGTTCCTGCATTTCTGCAGGTTGATACAGTGGGAGCTGTAAGCCTTGAGCAAACTCCTTACTCCCCTCTCTCCTGTCAACATCATACAACACAACAGAAACCAACTTACAGTTCATGCAGCTTCTGGCAGAAGCTCCAGCCATCGGGGTTGATGCGGGATATGGAGTTGTTGCTGAGGTGAAGCTGGTGCAGAGAGGAAAGGCCATAGAGAGAGCCACTGTTCACTTCTGTCAGGCTGTTATATTCCAAGTGGCTGTGGAGAAAAATCAGAAGGAATTGACAGATAAGCAGCACTGGTCAAATGCTGAAAGAATTTCCAAAAAGAGCTGGGATTTTAGCCATTGCTACACACCTTTCTACATTTCCACGTGGACACATGCATGTGTGGGCATTTCTTGTCAAACAAAGATAGAAATTCAAGGACAACACAAAGGAAATGCCCAGGAGATGTGACTGCAGACAGAAACTCCACTGCAAGTCAATGGGCTTAAAGCTTCCCATTCAATTTGTATTTGCAGAGTCTCAGTTGTGTGACAGCAGCACCCAGAAACATGCTGCCTTCACCACCTGGGACCTTGTAAACACACCTAGAAGCCAAGTGTGTTGGAAGCTTCAGGTATTTCTCTGCAATGACTAAACAATTTATTCTCTGGTATAGAAAGAAAACACCAAGAATGGCCAGCTTGGTTTCTAGGTATCCCATGAGGTGGAATAATACTGTCTGCAACACAGAGTTTTCATCTATCAGTCAAAACAAATTTGCAGAAGCCAGACATTTAAAGACCAATTGAGATAAATGCTGAATGTTCA
>VZUA01047407.1:19413-29822 GCA_013401035.1 Horornis vulcanius
CTTTCAAAGGAATAGTGCTACAGCTTAAAAAACAGTGCTGTTTTTATTGAAGCAGTAAGCTTTTGTAGACAGTGGGTCAGCTAAACAGAAGCTGCTGCAGCAGCTCTGAGCATGCAGGACAAAGAAAGAAGCACAAGAAGTGGCACAGGTCTCTGCTAAAATACAGAGGAGGATGTGACAGCAGCTGAAGCTGAGGCTGTTTAAGGAAAAAGAGCCCATTTCTCCAACTTACAGAACTTGCATCTTGGCTAGACCCCAGAAAGCCCCATCAGTCAATTTGCTGATGTTGTTGCGCTGCAGTTTCAGGACTTCCAAGCTGTCCAGTCCCTGGAACGTCAGGCCTTCAATCAGGCGGATGCGATTTCGGTTCAGCTCCCTAAAATCACCAAGGCCACACAAGTTTATTAAACCCCAGTCCTTTCTCACAAAGTCATCTGTGCAGCACACAATGGGGACAGCAATGCCAACAACTCCTCTGTCAGCGGTTCCCAGGAGACAGCAGCAGAGCACCGGAAACTTTCAATCCCAGAGCTATCCAGGGAAGGCAGCTGGGTGCCATCGCCTAAACAAACCCACCCCGGGACAGACTTTCACTACAGAGAAATTACAGAGTGCAGCAATTCCTCTTCATCCCTCCTCTCTCTGCATTGCTTTTAAACCATTGATCCTTCTCATCAATTTTCACACTTCATCCTCCCTCAAGCGCAGACAGCATTTGAACAAATACAGTCAAACGTCAGCATTATTTCCCTTACAATCCCTTGTTTTTATAGGACTTGTAATTGCCCAGTAAAAACGTGCTCTGAAACATGCAGGTGCCCCAAAAGTGTGGGCTCAAGAGGAAACTTTATGGCCAAGTCAGAAAACTTTTAGTTCCCCGGACAAATGTAACTTTTTTTTTTTTAACTATCAGAAACTAATAAAGAGTGAAAGAAGCTTTTTCCAATAACAATGTAGTCTTAGTATTTGTGTACAAAAAGGTTTCCAGCCTGGTTCATTAAATTTCTTTTTCATTTCCCTGGGTGGGGAAGGACCCCTAAATTTGGGCATAATCTTTTTTCTGAACAGCAATATGAACATCATCACAAGACACTTTACCAGCCTATATCAGTCTTACAGATTGCTTGACCCAGACATACCAGGTGAAAATCCAGTTCTCTAAAGTGTGTGGAAAACTTCAACACAATGCACTAAAAGCTGTAGCTAGAGCTTTTAAAACTGCTACTTTTCCATGCATACAAAGATTAAGCTAAGGGTCGTTCCCTATTCAGTGTTCGTGTTGAGGAAAATGGTGGAGATTACAACATCTGAACTTGTTTTGGAAAAGATGAAGAAGCCATAGGGACTTTAAGCTTACTTTTCAACTGCCTAAAAAAACAACATTGAACTTGCACTCAAGTTGAGTATAATTAAAGTCAAGTAAGCAATAAAGATTTTGCAGGCCTAAAGTCCCTTGTCACACTGCACTTCCTGGGCTATTAGTGAAACAGGCTTTGCCAGAAAAAGAACTGTACACAAATTCTACAACACACCAATCTGGATAACTTGCAATTCATTCATGTTTATCTGTAGAGTTAAACAGCCAGCTCTGAGGCTGTCATTAAGAGTACCAATTACTCCATCTCTCAGTGCAAACCATGTTTCTAAACAGAGTGAGTTGTTTTCATTTTGGTTCTGCACATGATGCAGTCAAACAGAGTGAATTAGAAGCCTTCACTCAATGGACAGCAACTTCCAAATGAGAGGCAACAGGCTTTTCAGATGCATATGCTGATGTGTCCCCCTATCCCATCCCAAACTGGCTATAAATCCTGCATGTATGCAGACAGAAATGCACACACACTCCTTGGGCACACCCTGGCTTGAGGATTTGTCTCTCAATCAAGAGATTGACACTTGGAGGTGTGAGTTCCAACAGCATTTGTGGACTTTATGCTAACAGAGATGGACCTTTTGCCTATTGAATTTGATGGAAAGACTGCAAGGAGCCTTAGGCTGGGCCCATTTCTCCAACAGCAGCAGAAGGGAAAAGTTCAACCATTGGTGCTATTCTTTTACACATAAAGCATGTTTATAGCTGCAGATGTCTGTGTGGCCCCATGCAGGCAGAACAACAACTGTGTATGAGTTAACTCATCTGAGCTGCAACTTTCTCTGCCCAAATACCACCTCACCGTTTAACAACCTTCCCTCACTGCTTTTTTATTGCCACATAAAGATACCTGTGTGGCCTTGAAACACTAACATGGCAGTTGAGTTCTGACACTCTCAATAGAAACTTCTTGCAAACCTCTCTTGCACCACAGACACCAGCATCTTGCAAGGGAATGGATTTGTCTCACTCTGTCAAGTGCAAAAGATGCTGATGTCTGCTGCAGCATTCCTCCCTCTCTCCCTCCCCACTGATCCAAATAATGTCCTGAAAAGCCAAGAGTTCCAAGACAAAAAGGACCCTCTCCCAGTGTGTCTCCCTAAGAGCTGGCAGAGGACTCCTGCATAGTGCATTCCACATTTTACAGACAGTAGGTGAGGAAAGGTGACATTTGGTGTGCATACCCCCAGGGTCATTTTATCTCCACAAAGTGTGGCTGAGCTGAATTAACGTGGGCATTTGTACTCACAGTTGTATTAGCCTGGGCAGCCTGAATGCCTTGACAGGAAGCTGAGTGATCCTGTTTTTGCTCAGACGAAGCGTTAGCAGGGACCGTGACAGGCTATCAAAAGCACCAGGCTCCAGGGTGCTGATTCTGTTGCTCCCCAGGTAGCTGCAATAAATCACAGCAGAAAAATGAACAGTTCTGCCAGAAATCACCTTTTATCAGCATTTAGTTGGTCTCCAGACAAGCTGGTGAAACTACAGAGATGGCTTCAAACCAGCTGAATTTCTGGCTGCACAAAGGGCACAGGGCCTTTCCCAGAGCCTGTGATGAATGTGGAGAACTGCTGGGCACTTCCAAAAAGCTCCCTGACATCCTCCCACTTGAACCAGGCAATCAGGATCGGAAGCCAGAAGCTGGAGACCATTCCAGTGCAGGATGATGCTATTCATTCCCCATTTTTCCCTCAGTATCAGTCCCAGAGGTCTTTCTTATTTGGATTCTAGTCTTAGCCACAGGGGGCTGTTTCTGCAGGGCAACGAGCAAACATCAGTGACAACACCACTCTCTTACACCCTCTTGCAACCAGGAACACAAACTTTGGTGTAAACTTTAACGCAGGCAGACTATTGCCTGCACCTCTTCACAGGTACCCAAAATACATATAATTTCATGTTTCTCTGAACAGGCAAACATCCTGTTGGGAGGGTGTTACTCTGCTTGACCCCATTTTCTTCAAATAATCAGAGGCATTTCTGTTCTCAATATTCAGAAAGCCACTTTAATGATGAAATAGTTGTGAAGGATCCTACACATGAAGGATGTAGGATACTTGAAAGATCTTTTCTCTGCAGCACAATTAATAATAATCTGAATTCTTTATAGCTACATCAGAAGCCAAACAGCACTCAAAAAATAAACTGACAACAGTGACAATGTGCTGCCTTCTAACTCTCCTTTGCACTTAAAATCTGACAAATAATCCCATACTTCTTATGTTCATTACTCTTTTTTTTTAAAGGTTTGAGGCCCTTTTCTCTGCCGTGGTAACTCAACAAAAGCAGTTCCCAACAAGAAAAACTCACAGCTCCTTTATGTGAAGTCCCTGTGGAAAGCAGCCGTTTCGGATTTCCGTGATGTCATTGAAACTCAGGTCCAACGTTTCCAGGGTAACGTAGGGCTGCAGTTGACTGGCTTCAATGCTGCGGATCCTGTTGTGATGCCTGAAACAGTCAGGAGGAGAAAAAGAGACTATTTAGTTCTCTTAGAAAAACAGAGAGAACATCTGAGGCTGCAGCAGGCCCCCAGGCTGGCCCTGGGTTTGTACACTCAGAGTTAGGGTGACTTTTCAACAGCTGTCTGAGGAGAAACCCATTCCAGAGAGACATTCCCCAATCCCCTCGCTGCTCCTCCGGCTGGAGACCAGCTCACAGGTATCTGCAGGCTTCCAGACACCTTTTTTCCTTCTACAGGACTATTGACTCCACTCATCAATTTTTCTTCCATTAATCTGGGCTCTCCTAAAAGCCTGCACTTCCAAACTGGATTTGTTACATGCAAGGACTACAGGGCTGTTTTTGAATCCCAAAGGCAAGGAGTGCAGATCAGTGGCTTAACCAACCTGCCAAGAATGTGACTTTCAGAGAAGGAAACAAATAAGTAAATACAAACTCAAAAGTTACATAACATTCTTAATTCCCAAGGATTCTTCTGAAAGTCCCCAGCTTTGCACTGTTACAACAATTTGTAACACACAGCAATAAGAAGGCTTGTAAATGTTCTTGCAGGCATTTCCTTATCTTCTGCTACTTTTGTTCCACTGTGGGATTAGGACAACTCTGCAGTGCCAGGGCCTGCCCGAGCACCAGCTGCAGGATCAGACCCTGCACTGATCACCTGTGTTTGCTGCCTTGCCAGGACAGCCTGAGGGATTCAGTCTAAGGGTTTTCTCTAGAAAAAGTCCTACCAAAATGCCCTCAGGGTTTCCACAGCCACCAAACAGTTAAATACCTTTAGACCTCATCTGTACTCAACAAGGTCTAAGTAAAAATCACCCCCCCACAGAGTCCTTTCCTCTTGACTCCTTTCTGGCCTGAGTCAGTAGAGAACAGTAATCAATTTAAAAAATACATTGTGCATTAGTCACAAGAGGCAGAGCACATGCCTGATGTGAATTTAGACCAGTCACTGATATTACTGGCAAGGCTGTGAGTGAGGCACTCCAAACAGAGACAGAGACTTGGGAACTTGCTGAATAATAAGAGATAGTAAAGAGAGTTCAGACAAGTCCTGTGCCTCAATCCATCCAGATACCTCCTGGGTGAGCAGAGGAGGGGAGAGCAGCCAGTGAAAGCACTCCTGAATACAAGTCCCAGCTCCACTGACAAAGCATCAGCTCTTTGAAACAAAAAACTGAGGGATGTCTGACACAGCTTTTGGGGCTGTGAAGCTTACAGCTGTTTAGGAGCCCATCTTCTCCAGCTTCACCCCCACTCCAGGCTCTCCCAGAGGTTCAGACAAGCCCCTTTTGAAGAAAATCTCCACCCTTTTGACAGAAAATGCCAGCAGCACATGGCAATGGACCTGCTCCCACACCGTGATCTGCTCCCTTTACCCTCCCTGTTATTAAAACCAGATTGTTTCACCACAACATTTGCTGGTGTCCACAACAGGAAGAGTGCAAAATCTGCAACCCCAGAACAATTTGCTTTGGGAGACTCACCCTTTAAACGGCCAGCACATGGCCCTGGCTTAATGCTGGGTAAACAGGCACAGAAACACTACTTGGACTGAAGAGTTGAGATGATAATTAATTCAGGGCAGGCTCAGAAAACATTAAGGACAAATTTTACAGCACTATAGTAGTGTGCTGCTAATACAATGCAACAAGGTGTCAAGAACAATCAAAGGAAACTCATGATTTATGTCTCCAAACTGGTTATTCCATGGGTTACCTGCACACAGGCCTCCACAACCACAACTCTTTCAAAGGCAATAACATGGCAGCTATCCAAAGGACCAATATTCATTTACAGCTGGGAATAAAGTCTGAATTTTCGCATCCATGCACCTAGTAGGTCAAAGGTACAGTGAATTTATAGTATAGTGAGACTAAAATACAGGAAAAATCACTATACACAGAATTTTGTGACCTCCATTAAATAAACACATAGACAAGGGGAAATTCTTTCCCCCCAGGACTAGTTATTGGTGGGGGTTTTTTTTGGTTTTTTTGGGGGTTTTTTTTGGTTTTTTTTGCAATTAACTTGATTAGTAGAATCACAAGGTTCAGAAATTTTAATCTTTTTTTTTTCCTCCTCAAAAGAAGAGCACCCATTAAATGTATGTCCAAGCCTGATTCAGGAAAGTACCTCAACACAGACATAACTGAAAGCAAACCACGAGCACATTTTCTGGAGCTCTCCTGAAGCTGGGGCTGCAAGTTCAGCTCTGATCTCATCTAAGCTGTGATGGCTGAGATGAATCTGGCTGTAAATTAACAGGAAATGAAGGCTTGTACAAACGAACATGGAGAATCTATAAATCACCTGACAATCCCTACACAGGGCAGTTAAGTCTGCAAGGGACTGAGAGCACAGAGTGAATTTGGACATGAAATGCTCTTCAGAAGCCAATGTTAATTTTTTTNCTTGATTAGTAGAATCACAAGGTTCAGAAATTTTAATCTTTTTTTTTTCCTCCTCAAAAGAAGAGCACCCATTAAATGTGTGTCCAAGCCTGATTCAGGAAAGTACCTCAACACAGACATAACTGAAAGCAAACCACGAGCACATTTTCTGGAGCTCTCCTGAAGCTGGGGCTGCAAGTTCAGCTCTGATCTCATCTAAGCTGTGATGGCTGAGATGAATCTGGCTGTAAATTAACAGGAAATGAAGGCTTGTACAAACGAACATGGAGAATCTATAAATCACCTGACAATCCCTACACAGGGCAGTTAAGTCTGCAAGGGACTGAGAGCACAGAGTGAATTTGGACATGAAATGCTCTTCAGAAGCCAATGTTAATTTTTTTCGAGTATTAATTTTTGTGCTTCGGTTGCTCAACATATATCCACTCTGCCTGCCTGCCAGATCTCCCAACCCATCCCAGAAGACAGACTTGAAGGAGGGAAGAAAAGGACAGGAAAGAACTATTTTGTTCGAGCCGTGCTCGCAGTTTCCAGGTGACTTCTGTCTGTTTGCCTCTTGCTTTTCATGTGCTGCAGCTGGCAGATGAGATGGATACATTATTTTACACAGGCAGAAAAACTGGCTCATTTCTCTCCCTCTCCCAGTCTCCTTCAAACATGGGCTGACTCCAAATGTAACTCTCAGCTCCAAACACCATCCCAGGCCAGTCCCAGCTGGGGAATGTCAGACAGTTCGCTGCAAAGCACTGCACCCTCTCAAAGCACTGCACTTCAAACAAAGCCTGTGACTTTTCCTATACACAGCATGTGATATGAAGGCAACATAGCCCAAACCTTTTACTAGCTTGATTACAATTTATTTTTCATTCTTTTGGTCAGAGCCCAAATGTGATTTAACCCTTACTGTTACTACTTGGATCCTCTCTCAGCTCTCCTGCCTTTGTTCCCCTGTTCATTGCAAGGATGTTTTACACAAAAAAAAAAAAAATAAAATCCAGCGATGTTACAAATTTGCCTCTCCCCTTTATCTCTGACTGGAAAAGGGCTGGATTTCTCCCAACCACTTCACACTGGGTTGGCTTCAAATGTGACAGATCAGATTTTAGTACTGGTTGCCGAAACCAGGCGTTAAAGCACAAATAATTGGTGCTTGCACAACCAACACCTCCAGGTATCCTTTCCTCTCCCCACCCCTTAGGTAGCACAGCCTGGAAACAGCTTTCCCTGCCTCACTTCAGCCAGTGTTACCTCAAGAGTATACAATGACAGGGCTTCAATGTGAGATTGTGCAATTAGAGCCTGGAGTGGGAGCCAAGTCTCTTGGTTTCTATTCCCAGCTCTGGCACCGACTCATCTGCCTTGGGCAAGTTCCTTAACCCCTCTCTACCTCTGGCTTTCCAATGTGCATGGAAAAGGACTATCCAGCTAGGATAGTCCTTTGCTGAGGAGTAAAAATTTGGAGTAAAAACAGCTCAAGTGAAAAAGAAATCACAGGAACTGAGGAGTCCATCCAAGTCCATTTAGGTTTGTTTATGAATATGGGAGGACCTGGCTAAAACAACTGAACTTCCAAGTTCATACCCAACGTCATTCCCAGAGACACCTCATCTGCAGCGAACGCAGACCTGGAACTGGAACACCTCTGTGCCAAGCTAAGGTAACTCAGAGTCAGCAATGATCACTTTTACACTCTCTGTACACATGGCACTTGTTCAGGAACTTCTTCACCCTGGGGTCAGCACCAGCTACAGCCGCAGAGGGAGAGGAGAGCTGGGTGGATCCACCCTCCAGCCTTTTAGTTTAACCTGCCTGCATCCTGGTTCAACACCCCGAGGTTGCACGGCCTCTCAGCCCTTGCACTTTGCACCGCCCTTGCACAGACCTCTTGGGCTTGCAGGAGGTTTGGAATAACCTCAGCCAGCTCTTTGCTGAACCAAGCCCGAGAGGACCCCACGAGGAAACAAACGCGCGCTCTGCTCCTCCGGGCTGAGAAAAACAAGCAGAGTGTTCCAGCGAAGCCAAAGCGTGTTTGGGTTTGCTCTGAGTCGGGAGGGAGCTGAAGGGGGTGGCAGGAAAATAACAGGTGGCGCAAAGTCAAAGGCTTGCAGCATTTCCAGGAATCTCAGCTTGTATTTTAGAGGTAAAGTTACACTTTAATCCCGGTGCGTTTCCTCATTCGAAGCGTCTTTGTGAATATTTATTTGATAAACAGGCTGTGAAACATTTTCCACCAGACCTAATAGGGGAAAAATTCACCTTCCCCTTTGCAGCAAGCAAGGGGAACGCCACTCAGTTTAACTTAAACCTTAGCTTCAAACTCCTCGTGTGAAACGGATGCAAAGAGCAGCACAAACGCGTTCCTTTGTTGTTTGAGCCACATTCACTCCCCCCAGCAGCTGCCCACTCCAAAGCTGACAGCGGAAAATCAAAGCAAGCAGACCCTCAGACAGGAATGCACAAGGGGCTTTGCTCGGGCTGATTTAAATACAATCAGCACAAAACCTCCTGGTTCAGACAAAGCTTGAATTAAGGCTGCCTTAGCTGCTGCAAGTCTGCAGCGTAAATGTTCGGTGTGAAGCGAGGCTAAAGGCAGGGAGAAGTCACATGCCTGGCCTTCATGTAGTGTCAGCTTACAGATCTGGCCAGGCTCGCCAGAGAAAAAGGAAAGCTGTAATACAGCAAACCTATTAAACCAGCACCTGTTATAGGCATCAAAAATAAAATCGAGCTTCTAAAGAGGGGCTCTGCACCTCGGGCAGGGTTCTATTAATATGCCAGCACATTTTCAAAATTAGCGTACCAGGGAGATCACAGGACTAGAAAGAGAGAGATTTAAAAAGTTCAGGGTTTGGTTAGTATTTCCATCCTGACAAAGTATTGAAGAAACAAAATGCTGGAGCCAGAAAGAGTTATGGGGTTTGCTACTGAAGGACAGGCAAGGTTTGGTGTGCAAAGAGAGGGAGATCAAAGGCAGCGTAACCCGAGATGGATCACATACACTGTGACTAACACTTGCCTGGAACTACCTGCCCTCCTCCTCCTCAGCTCAGAGGAGATGGAGATCCAGTACTGATCCTTCTAGAAACAATGAAGAAGATCAAAGATATGGATTCCTAAGCTTTCACCTCTACCTGATTTGCTATTTGATTTTAGCCTGTCACTCACTTCACAAACACAAAAAATAATAAATAAAAGCACAGTTTCAGAGTAGAGTGCAATGCCTGAGTAATTTTCCTAACAAGGCAAGAAGGGTAACTGATAATCTGGAAGATAAATTTGTGTTTACAACAGCAGCGACATAAATGTTTCTCCTTTTCCTGGTCACCTTCTTACATTCAATAACCAAAGATCTCCTAAGTGATTTTTATTAGCATATGGGAAGAAGGAAGGGGAAAAATGTCATTGGGACCAGCACATCAGCTTTGACTCAAGGTTCAAACAATTTATCAGTGTAGTACTTCTTATGTGGTTTTAACATTTTACTCACAAACTTTACTTCCAATGACTCATTTCAGAAAACTTTTCCTTCTCTATTGTAACTCGTGAAATGTCTGCCTTGGAGTAGAGTGAAGACATCTCTGCAGCTGAAGATGAAGTAAACATGAAGGTGACATGTTGGAAGTCGGTGTCACACCATATTCTAGCTCTTCACATGAGACCTTCCCAGAAAAACTGAACTGCCTGATGTGCATGAGCCCTCACACTTGCCAAGGGCTCTGGAAAGCCCCACTAGCTGTCTGACGCTTTACATTGTCCTATCAGCCTTTCCAGAATAATCCATGAGACACAAGATTTTGTACTGTCACAAGAATGTGTATTTTTATCCAACACAAAAACTGCATTTGCTTATGGGAACTGCCCCACTGTCCTTTCAGAGTAAGGCTGCATGGGTTGCTATTTGGACAGGAAGCAAGGATGCATGGAAGCAGCCCCCACTTTTCTCAGATGCTCTGAATCACTCCTTCCCTGAGGAATCCTGGCAGATTCCCAGGCTGTCACAGATACAGCTCTGTTTGTTCAGGTGCTGGCTGCACACACAACGAGAGCAGAGCAGTGGCAGGCCAGGCAGCCACTGCATTTTAGGGTCAGCCATACAAAATAAACCAGCCCAAAAAACCAAAAAAAACACCACCTCCAAAAAAGCTCCAAACAAACAAAAAAAA
>VZUA01047425.1:0-12328 GCA_013401035.1 Horornis vulcanius
TCCCAGTCTGTACATACATCCAGGGTTACCCTGTCCCATGTGCAGAATCACAGTGACTTTTCCAGTTACCAGGAAGAAATGTCTGTGAGGAGGAAGCAGAATGTGACATGGGTTTTTGTGTTACAGTAAATGAGTGCTCTTGTTAAACCACTCCTGGCTGCAGTTGGGTGGCAGGGCACTCCAGAAACCATTTCCCACAGATGGTTTACATGCAGCTGTCCTGTTCTGAAGGCTAAAACCCATTGTTTTCTTGAACAGATGGAGATTGTTCCAAGCCAGCTATCCCAAGAGCCAAGTAGGCAAATTTAATGTACCAGTGTGCATGCAGTTGTACCACACCAGATTTTCATCCCGTGCTCCTCCTGACGCACACAAACTATGGTTCCTCCTTTGGAGAAAAATATCTGTTTGAGGTGTTCTAAATTTAAAGGAGGTGTTCCTTTTTATTCTGAGGGGTCAGGGGGTGTTAATTATCATAAAAATTAGCTCTGTGAATAATTTTGCCAAATTATACTGCCAACAAGATACTTAATGATATAGTAATAAAATCTATAGTAGAGTAGCTAGTTACATATGTAAGTATGTCCTTGTGCCTCTAAGCACTGTAGAGTTGAAATTTGAAAACTGTTCCTGTGTTTGACCAATAGCTTGGACAAGAAAGGAAGGAGGAAGGATGTATCATTGTTAGTTTGTGTGACTTCTAGACTTTAACTCAATTAAGACATGAAAGAAAGTGGGTAATTTGAAAGACATCTAAGAGAGATCATGAGTGAAGAAAATAAAAACAAATAGTCACTAAAGACTATTGGAAGAAAAGTCAGTGAATTGTTCCCAAAATTGAAGCTGTGTCGGAGGGCTGGAGGAAATTGCAGAACCAACAGGTGTGGGAGTCCCTGGTGGTTTTGCCTCATTCACAGAAGTCCAGGGAAATTTTGTGAGAACTGCCTGGGAAAACGAAGTTCTCTAATGAGATGAAAAATTACAGGTTTGTCAGCTGAAAAATGGATCCTCTTCCAACAAATGTGTGGTGAGATTGGGCAACAGTGACACCAGTTTTGGGGAAATTGGAATGATGTGTTGGTTTTCCTTGAAGTCCAAACAAATTTTGTGGTTAAAGCAGTAGGTGACTGAGCTAAGGCTTGCCCCCTACTTGAAGATTTTATTTGATTCAGTAAGAGCCAGAGATTGCCTTAAAATCCCAGGTAGGAAGTATAATATCCCCACAAATTTTGTTTCTTACAATTTGCTTGTGTAGGATTGCTTATTCTTTTTATTCATGCACAGTTCAAATAGCTTTTTCATTCTTGTTGAATTACTGATCTTAACAATTTCTTCACACATTGAGTTTCAAAGTCTAATTTTGCTGTATTGAAAAAAAATCCCTTTTCAATTTCAAACCTGCTGTCTTTCAGCATCTTTAAATATTTCATCCTTTGTCTATTATAAGTCTGGAAGAAAAGCAGATTTTGAATGCCTTGTGTACACTTCTTGTTATTTTGCAGACATTTGTTATGCACCCTCTTCTTTTCCTGTGTAGCCAGTTAAAATCATTGCCTTTTCTGTGCAGTGTGTTTATGTTGCATCTTTAAATAATTTCTCAATGGCCTTCTCAAAACCTTCTTTGTTCAGTGGGGTATTTTACAGCAACAGTGACCTATACTAAAAAGAAAGCTGTAAGGTTTATTTATCAAAAGATGCTTACAGCACTTTCTATGTTCTTTATGCAGCATTTTGTTGTTAAATTTCCTTCTGATTTTTATTTCTTTTTTTACTGTTTTAACCAGAACTGGTTATGGAGCTGAGACTTTTCTTAAGCAGCCCTTGGTGATGGCTGTTTCTTTAAGGTGCCATAGTGGGAGGAAATAGATCTTCCTGATTGCTCTGGGGTTTTATGGCAATATTAAACAGAAGGGTTGGGTTCCCTCCAACCTAGGCACTGACTGAATTACATAATAAATGGTGCTTTTAAGAAGATGTGTGTTTCTATGGTGTAAAAATCACTTAGGTTGTCAATAGCCATTATAAACTTTTTTTTGTAGGCATCAGTCTTCCACTGTAGATCTTCCTTCTGTAGATCTATCCTCCCCTAATTAGTGTCTTTCTTAAGGACTAGCTTGTTTTGGTTTTTTATGGTGGAAAGAAATCAATGTTCCAAAAATGCAGGAATTGCTGTTTGATTGCCAAAGAGATTATTTTTTTCATATTCTGCATTAAAAAGATAGCTTAGGCACATGTTTTATGCATACAAGTTTCTCTTTATATTTGAATTAAAAATGAAAATACTGAATGATAGGATTTCACTCTAAATTTGAGAATAGTTATCCCATTGTAATGCCTACTTCATACAGTCCTCTTTTTACAGCAGAAATATTCTAACAAACAATCTGAGGGTGCACTGAGTCCCAGGGAAAAGAAGAGTGGACGAACCACATTGGAGAGGTGTATGGTTAAAGGACTCATGAAAACTTGGCTGGACTAGCATCTATTTTCCATTTTTTTTTTCCACTTTGTTTGCCCATTTAGGTAGACAGAGAAACCTATAAGTCAATTTCAGCCACTGTGATGGTTTAAGGTCAACACAGACATCTGAAGTCTTAAAAGAAGAATTGCTTTCAGTCTATTGCACCAGCAATTTTCTTACAGATAAGCCAGCACATTCCTGTGAGGAAGATAAAGAAATAAACGAAATCTTGTGAAATCTGATTGTGTAATGTGACAGCACTTATCACTTGGAATTTTGTTACACAGGGACGTGGTCTGATCCATCTGTGTAGGAAGCAGCTTTTAGGAAAAAAAAAAGATGGTTTCCATAATTCAGATATTTTTCTTGGTTTTATTGTTCTGCTCCTGTAAGAGCTACTGTGCTCAACTTTCTGTATGTGTAGGTGTGCCAGGGATGTAGAATTAAAATATTGTATTTGTGTTAGGAATTCATGCTGGCACATGGTTGTGCAGTTCCTTATTACTATATAAAATACTGGTAATGCTCGTTGAACTAGCTGAAAATTTTATGAGTGGCTTTGCTGTTTGGAAATGGAACAATTTCCATGGCAATTTATTCTGAAAAATGAAATAAGGAAAACAAATTCAGTTATCAGGGCTTGTTTTCATCCTACAGACCCAGCGAGAAGTTTGGAGAAGTCAAAGAACTTAGAAGGAAGATCCAGGAGTACATTCAGTAGTCTAGCAATATTTTTGAAATTATAAGCAATATTTTTCGTGTGGATAATTTTAAGAACCAGTATAGTGCCGAGGGAGTGAAGGATATTGCATCAGACTCATTGTCTGTGTAAGCAAAACTTGAAAAATCAGTACTTGCACTTGAAACTCAGCATAATGATAAAATGGTCTAATGGCAGAAACCAGTCTGCATCACAAATTAATCCCTTTATATTCATAAAATATCTCAAGCAAAACCCACGGTGCTGTCACATTTTCATATGAATACCCAGGATATTCATGCAGTTTGCATTTATTCTGCTTTTATTCTTAAATAACATACAATTATTTCTGTAGATCATCTGGCTGAGAGTTTTAGTTTGAGTCAGGAGTGTAGTTTTAAAGCAAATCTCTTGATCATCTCTACTTATCATGCTTTTCTTTGTGTGACAGCAGGCTGAGAGCACAAGAACTGAATCCCTGTGAGATTAAAATAATCTAAAAGAAAATAGCCCAGCAGTCTGAAATTCCTGGGATTTGACATACTGGGAATTGACTTAAAACATTCCAGTGGGTAAATGTAAATTTAGTTCACACAGACATTCTAGAATTTGTACGAGAAAACACGCCTGAGACGTGTGTAGGGATGTGTCCTCAGCTCTGGGGGTTTCACTCTTCACATACAATTCTGCATAGCCATGCTTCTTACAAATGTAGGCAAAATCTTTGCTTTCCTCAAAGTACACTGATTGCTATTAATATATCTTGTTTATCTTCCTTTTCTTATCATGTGCTAAGTGTCTGATGTCATGAGATGCACGTGGCTTCCTGTCAGTCATTCTTTGGCTTGAGATTTGTTTGTTCCTCTGGTGTGATTGTGTGATTCTGCCAAAAGTAATGATGCACACCTTCGCTGAAAATTTATGCCCATCAGACTTCTGTTTGAATAAGCTCACCAGGATTGTCTGGAAGTGCACAAACTAACTGCACTATGGGACTTTCAGTGGGATCAGGTCACAGAATGTGGCCAATGCTAGGTCCTAGATAAGGGAAGAGATGGGACATGAATGGCATTAACTGTGGTTGCGCCATCCCTGGAGGTGTCCAAGGCCAGGCTGGACAGGGCTTGGAGAGACCTGGAATAGTGAAAGCTGTCCCTGCCCATGGCAAGGGGTTGGAATTGGATATCTTCAAGATTCCTTCCAACCCAAACCATTCTCAGATTCTGTGAAAAGTGAAACTGACAGCTCTATATTTCCATTAAATTCAATTCAGGAATTAAATTCAAGAATTGCCCTGTTACGACAAAACATTAACAGTAAATCAATGTTCCCTGATCCAGATGTGTAGGTATTGCACCATAAAATAATATTTATATTGTTATTTACCTCCAAATAATAGGTAAGCTTTGTAATCTTGTCAGATCTCATTTTGCCCTCCCCACAAGCCAGTAAGATGGCATCTGGTGCTGAAAATGTATTCTGTGTGATCCTTCCACATACCTAACAGAGCTGTTTATGCATACAATCATTACTCTCATTAGTTTTTACACTTTACTTAAACGCAAAATTTTTTTCCATACCAGCAGTTGTCACTGTGAGAGAGAAATCTGCTTCCTTCTCATCCTCTCCATTTTCTTTGTCACTAAACATTTAAGGGTGCTTCAGAATAATGCTGCAGAAGACGTACACCAAAATTAGGAAAAGAATGCAAGGTAAAGAGAGCCTGTGCCCAAATGTAAGATTAGGAGTTTAAAATGCTTATTGCTGACTCCATGATGTCAATGCTCATAACAGAGAGAGAACGTCCTCCCATTTCTTAGTAAGAGTAGGGATTTTTACCGGAGTTGTAGCACCCACACAATTAGGTTGTGGTACAAATTTTATGTACAGACTGGAAGAGAGTATTTTTCTTTCTGAATCAGACAGTCATTGTTGATGTGGTGGAACTGCTGCATCTTTTGTGGGGAGGGAGATGGGGTCTTCCTTGTCAACCTTTGCAGAGGAGTCCAGGAAATCACTACAGTCCAAAAGGCAGAATTGGTGATGAGTGTTTCTTTCTCTGCCGACATTCACCACCTTGTAGTTGTATATTAAATATAAGATCCATTAACGTAAAACATACATATATTTATGAGCAACTAAGAGTCTGAATTTGAAAACTATCATCAAAGAGTAGAAATTATCTCTATGTAGCATATACATGTGCCTCAGACAATTTTTTTGATTGTTTGAATTAGATTTATACAGATTGGCCATAAATGAGTATTCCACCCTGTGTATATCAAATAAGACATGTGAAAAAAAACCATAATCATCTGGCTTTGTCATTTTAGGGCATCCATCTTTGTATCTTCCAGGACTTATTGTCAAATATCATTTTTAAAAACCTGTGCCATAGCCATGCTTACGTAAAAACAGTGCAACTCTAACCTCATTCTATTCTAAAGTGTATAAACAACTGTATTTTGAAGTCATACTATTGTTTTGGGGTGCGTGAAGGGAAATAATGCTAATTTACTATCTGGGTTCAAACTCATAGTGAAAATAATTGGACTTATTGCCACATGCCCACCTACACTCTCTTAGCAAATCATCCAGTTGCTCCAATGCTGCATAATTTGACTTCTGAAGCTGAGATTTTTGGAGCACTGCTTGTAATGAAAAATGATTCACCAGTTGATTCACTTTTTAATAGGATTTTTTTTCTTTTCGTCAACTACAGTTTAAATGATTTGTCAAATGCTTATTATATAAATAGCCAATTATTTTAATAAGGTTCATTGGAAATGCCAGGAATAGTTGCCCTGAAGATGTACTTCTACAGTGTAAAATTAAATGGTAAGTTACTTAATGGGATGAAGGTTTTCATGCCAGTATTCGTTAAAAGTAATTAAAAATGAAAAATCTTCTTCAATACGTACTAAAACTTTAAAGTACCAAATCTTTTAAAACTAATAAGGAACATCCAGGCTAGGCTATTGCAAAATTCCATTAGTTTAAAATTACCTCAGATGAAAAGCCATTAAATAGGCATTTAAACAGGTAAATAGAAGATCAGGAAATACTGAGTAGTCCAGTGTTGGAAGCATGACTCCACAAAGAACATTCTAATAACTTTTCAGTGGCTATAAGGAAAAGACAAGTATTTTGCATAATAGAGAATAGGTACCTATACAGAGTATAATTTCACAGAATGGTCGGTTTTATGAGAGTTCTGAAAAATAAAAGAGAGATAAAAAGTTTCTAAAAATAAAAAAACAAAAAACTTGTTAACAGCACAAGATATATAAGTATTGTGGCAACAATTCTTGTAGAGCCCTGTCTTATTTTAAATCCTTTGAAGTAGACAATTTTAAGAGAAAATGTATTCTGGAATACATATAATTGTGTCTTTTCCTTAATTATTTTTTAATTATTATTTTTCTAGCAGTTTTATATTTTATGCTAGCATTCTGAAACCTGTAATTATAGTTACTGTTGTATGGAAATGAAATCACTTCAAAACTTTAAACTTCTTTTCAAATTTTTCTTTAAGCAAGGGTAGCATAGGGGAAGTGCCACTATAGAAAGCAAAGAAAGGTAGGAAATGCTACACATAATAAATTGATTTTAAACTGGATTTCTAAACACATGCCCCTACTAATTTCACTGATACTACAACAGAATAACTATAACTTTAATATTGAACAGAAGTGAAAATTGTAGGTGGAAAAGATGACAAATTAACTGATGGAGAAAGAAATTAGTCATCATAAAAAATGCTGGTTTGTCTAAATTAAATATTTTACTTACTACACCAAATTTAAAAAGGTATTAATTAAAATAAAACTTAAAAATAGTCTTTACTTTTCATTTTCTCAGAGCCTGTATTTTTTATAAATTGAAGTGGAGAGGATCATACTATATATTCCAATTTTCTTGAAACAAGGTGACCTAGATATATTTTAGAATCAATAGGATGTTGCTACCTGGATTGCTGCCAGGTAGCATGAAATATTTTCTTTCTTTATTTTTAAGAAATCTAGTTACAGAAGTATATTTAAAAATGTGTAATTTTGAATTTTTAAAGAAGCCTAAGAAGAGATAAAATTGCTCTGGAAAAAAAAAGTGAGAATGTTTGAGAAGCAGTTTCTGAAGGAATTATAGATAGGAGCAATTGAATTTTGCCTAAAATTGATTTTGTTTTGTCTTTAAAATAAAGTATATTTGTGGTATAAGGGTGTCTCAAACATTAATACACCATCAAGCAAAAAGATTCTGACTTATGTCCAGATGTTATTTTTATTTCCATGGTTTGCTTGTTTAGAACCTTCCCTTGAGTTTTGAGAACAATTTTAGTAACACTCTTACCAGAAGAGTCATAGAATGGTTTGGGTGGGAAGGGACCTTGAGCGCCATCCTGTACCACCCCTGCCATGGGCAGGGACACCTCCCAGTGTCCCAGGCTGCTCCAAGCCCCAGTGTCCAGCCTGCCCTTGGACACTGCCAGGGATCCAGGGGCAGCCACAGCTTCTCTGGGCACCCTGTGCCAGGGCCTCCTCACCCTCCCAGCCAACAATTCCTTCCCAATATCCCATCCAGCCCTGCCCTCTGGCACTGGGAAGCCATTCCCTGTGTCCTGGCCCTCCAGCCCTTGTCAATTGTCTCTCTCCATCCTTGCTGCAGCTCCTTCAGGCCCTGCAAGGCCACGGTGAGGTCCCCCCAAAGCTTCTCCTGTCCAGGCTGAACAATCCCAGCTGCGCCAGCCCTTCCTCCCAGCAGAGCTGCTCCATCCCTCTGCTCATCCTGGAGCCTCCTCTGGCCTGGCTCCCCTCTGGCCTGGCTCCAGCAGCTCCAGCTCCTTGCTGTGCTGGGCCCCAGAGCTGGAGCATAATATTACGTAAAATAGTTGTACTGAATATTTCAGAAAGAATCCTAAAAGACAGTAGATTATCCTGGGGGACATTTACGACAGTATCTTGTACCAAATACTCACAGGAGGAGGAAAACTTTTTATGGAATTCTGAGAGCAGGGGTAATACAATGTTTAACCTCTAAGAGTGCAGGAGCAAGAGGTTTGTACTTTTTTTTTGTCTCGAGTGTAAAGCTGTTTTTCTCTCTTTCTGAAGATCAGATAATAAGGATATCTGTACAGTGAATGCCTTCAGCATGATACGTAACACTTGAAGTTTCCTGCAGGTTCTTTTGGCACAGTGTTTTAGAGCTTCTGTGGTCAGGAAACTGGTTTGAAAAATCATTGAAACCTCTGAGTTCTAACAGATGCCTGTCCTGTGTTGAATGTTAGTACATCCAATTCAGATTTAATAAAATATACTGAATTCCTGTATTTCACAGCCATATGCCACATTCTTTTAAAAATATTTCACACCAGTGTTGAGCCAAACACATGCTAGTGCTTGTTTTTGCATAATCCTAATTAAATCAAGGATCAGTTATAGCTGAAGTTGCAATTTCTCTGTTTACATAAGTTACAAAAAAACATTCATTTGGAAACATGTTGGAGACTTTCTTAAACCTCTAATTAAGATCAGTAAAATAAATTCTTATCATGACAATTATTTATATATTCTGTATCTTTTAGCCAAAAATTAAAGGTTATCCACCTGTACTTTTTCTGATGCATTTTCATTCTGCTTAAAGATATTTATTTACTTCTTTATTAGCTTTCTAGGGGAAAATCCGAACCAACAAGTTAACCTAATTTAGAAGATCTTTATAGTTTGGGCTTTTTTTAATAAACCGTATGAATATGAGGAAGAATGCTTTGATTTGGGGCTTTTTCTGGTAAATATTTTTAAAAAAATGTCCTACTTTTAAAGGAAATGTCTCTTTCTATATGTGAATTGCCATAATCCTTCAAATTCTATCATATCACTGAGTAGCTCACTGTTAAGATAATTTTATTAAATTTTAGTTTCTCATGAGTCAGATTATTTATCAAATAAAACCACTATTATTTCATCCTTATCAATGGAATTTTGTCATATAAAAATATGTGGTGCCTGAGCAACTCAGTGCAAATAAAAATGAGTATGTAAGCTGAGCTTTGTGATATTAGAAAATTGATAATGAAAAGTTTGACTACCTGGAAACTCAAGTTTAAACAATAACAAGACACTACAAAATTCTGCAAGCAAGGTGATAAATTTTGTGATCTTACTGATACAGTATTGACTTCTGTAATTAAATCGTTCAGGATTGATGTACAATAAACAAAGGATACCCAGAATACATTTTTAAAATCTATAAAGAACCATTAAGCATCTACAAGAATAGTTAGCTTAAACCCAAACCTAAAGATAATTATTCTGTATTATCTTTTCTTCCAAATTATACCATATTAGTTTCCAAAAGTAAAGATATTTGAACACATTTTCAGCTATATAAAATTTTTATTTTGAATTAGGAGTGGATAGCTATGGAAGTATTTTGGGTTTTCTTTAAAAATATTTAAATCTGGAGCACAGGAGGGAGTCCGAAATTACTCAAATTGGGAGTTGACCTTATTCAGTATATAGCTGTGGGTCTTCAGCCAATTAGGAAACAGATATAGCTAGATTATGTTTGATCAATTCTCCTAATAAAGGCCACGTTGACTTCCAGAAAATACTCTTGAACATAAATGCCATTTCTGTGATGGGACAATCACTTCATCATGATAGAAGACTGATTTTAATGTATGACTTAGAGCTGAGCTGAGATGAGCAGCCTGAGTATAATCCAGAAACCAAAATGAGGACAAAACCAAAGTATAAGTAAGGAATGTTCTGGTCAGCAGGAGGGAGCTTCAGGAAGCCTGCATGGCAAAAGGCAGTCCTGGACCTGAAACAAGGGTTCAGGTGGCAGGAACAAAGAATTTGGGCTGTGAAAAGAACAAACAGGCAGGGGACAGGAACAAGACACTGGTGTGAATTTACAGGCAAAACACAAGATATGTTGGCAAAAAAAATGCAGTTATAAATTGAGCTTGTTAGTCCCTTCAAAAAAATCAGGTTTATACCAAGAAGCTTGCTGAAGGACTCAAATGGCTTTACATAAGAATTAAATGTTTTATTATGACAGCTACATAATTTAAATATCCATTTCATGGGGGGCATGATTTTTCAGGAAAATACATGTGACTATAGTTAACAGGAAAAACCCAAAATGAGGGCTAGGTATTTTAAATTGTATTATGTTTGCAAGTACTAGTTTTTATTCATGTCTTATTAAATACTTAGAGGATTAAATAAGTTTATGTATAGATATAAAATCCATCAAAGGAAGACAAAGGTACAAAAATCTGCCCCTTGATGGTTTCCCAAGTCACTAAGTGTTGTAGTCAAGTTCTCTATTACTTTTCTAGTATATGAAAGTGTAGTTTTGTTCCAGGGTACACCATGACTGTGGCTCAAACCGAAGTCTGCTTAATAACTTTGTGGTAATGGACTGATCTTAGGAGATAGGAAATTTAAGTTTAATCATTTTCAGCATAAAGAGAAATCTTAGCATAGCCTTTGCCTCCTAATCAACTCTCTCAGCTCTTCAAGACATTTCATTGAAGGATCTATTTTCAGAAAATGGTCAGTTTCTCTGTTCTTGCATCACTTTCAATTTCAGAATTCCTCTTCAGCAGAGAAATCTTGGGAAGTTGGACATTCAGGTTTCTTTGAGGCTGGAGGTTTGGGGTGGTTTTGTTTGAGTTTTTTGTTTGGTTTGGGAGTATTTTTATTCTTACTTGCTTTCTTTTTGTTTGTTGGATATTGTAGTTCCTCTTGGTTTTCTTTCATTTTCTTTATTGTTGTTTGTTGGTTGGCTTTTTATCTAACCTGGTGACTCTGTGAGGAAATCTGATTTCTCTGGCAGCACCCAGCTCTCTGTATTTTATTTGCAAAGCAAAAGTATCAGCCTTGAAGCTAAGACCTAACCTTATGTGAAAAATCANCCTGGTGACTTTGTGAGGAAATCTGATTTCTCTGGCAGCACCCAGCTCTCTGTATTTTATTTGCAAAGCAAAAGTATCAGCCTTGAAGCTAAGACCTAACCTTATGTGAAAAATCATGAGCAGCCTCCAGCAATTTTACTGTGTATTATCAATTTACATCAAAAGAAAACCTCTGTCCTTCTTGGTTGGTGAAAAATCAGAGTTTAATAATTGAGAGTTTTCTGTATGAGTCGTTATTGCTTGTAGGAGCAACTACTCAAGAAACTCTGGTGTTTTAAAATTTCTAGTGAAATGCACTTCTTGTCATGATAATGGAACAAAGTTAATGTTTTTCAGAAGGAAGGAACACAAGCTACTGTAAAGTATGGTATCAGAATTGTCACATCTAGGAATTTGAATATAATCTCACCACAATTCATAGGAACCACCCTTAAATAACTATTCTTCATCTGCACGTTTAGTCAAATGAAATAATAACAGGAAAATATACAGTTCTGTAGAAATTATTTTTTAACACATGTTCAAGAAGGTTCTTTATTTTTTAATGAAGTTTAATTGATTTTCTTTTCAACTAAACATGTCAGACATGATGCAGTGAACAATCTTTCCTCATTCATTCATCATGTATGACATATTTGTTTGAACTGATGAGACTCAAGGTTCTGAAATTACTGGAAAGATCACTGTAGAAGCCAAGTAACAAAGATAATAGTTAGCAACTTCCATCTTTCTGCTCTGATATTTGCTGATTCCTCCATGGGGATGAAATATGAAGATTGCTTTAAAAGAATGTGGTGCTTCAAACTCAGTTTATTTTCTCTATCACCACACAAACAATATGAAATATTCTGGAAACCTGTGCATTTTCTCCTATATATTTCAACAGGAATGGTAAATTAGGAAAAAAATCTTGAGAAGATATTGTCTTTACACAGAAAAGCTTTTAGGAGGATAAATTACCACCTGCATCTCACCAAGTGAGAGATAGTTCATATGTTCACTTAATGTATTTTAGTTCACAGTGACCTTGATTTTTTCGCCCACAAATATGTTAGCCTGTATTAAAATGATGAATAACCTGATAAAAATGTAAGGTTAATGGGCTTTGCTTAAAAAGGCAAATAGGGAGCTGAAAAATCTTGTTAAATTTTATAAATACATATAAAGAATTTAATTTAGAACTGAGCAGGTCTGTTCTTTGGTCATTTCCCTTGGCAGGTTTTATTTCTTGCAACTTGCTCTA
>VZUA01047425.1:20771-33685 GCA_013401035.1 Horornis vulcanius
AGACACACACATTTCTGGTTTTGAGGCCATATAACAGAAAAATTATATATGTACAAAAAATTGAAATTTTCCACTTTATTGAAATAATGAAAGAATTTTGGTTTTTTATTGCAAAATACGTTACCCACACTCTGTCTTTCTGGGTCTCATTTTGGGGGATTCATACTGACGTAAACATAAATATATATAGTTTTCCATCTCTATAACTCTGCACTACACCATTTTATATAGCTGGGCTTGAAAATACTTTTTTTTTTTCCATTAGAAGTTTGGTTATGTCATCACACTTAATTACGTAATTACAAGTAGTTATTACACATTCTAATTACACCATCAAAGTTTTACACATATTTACAGTAATCATATAATTAAATACTGTTATGCTAATTATGTAAATTACTGACTGCTGTCTCAGAATTACCTCACAACACTCAAAGATTCCTGAGTCACATCACAGAATTTTTAAAATATCCTAGATATAGAATAAAAGAACCTGCAAAAGTGCATCATGCAAGCTGCTTTTACAAGATGCATTTTCTAATAATTTATGTAGTTTGTTACAGCCCAAATACCACTGCTTTGCAACAAGGATTGGTCATATTACTCATCAGCCTCCTGTACTTTGTGTCTGTTTTTCCTAGAGCTACATCTAGCTTTTCCCTCTTTTTTAATTCCACCATTTGATTTCACCACAATTAACTCCTCTTAGCTAATCTCCTAAATAACTCCCTTCCATTTTATCTCATGTTTAGCACTTTTCAGGTGTGAGACTGAACTACTACACCCAGGTCCTGGGGGCCTTGTGTGGCACCCACCCCAAATTCTTCTGAGCAGTCACAAAAGTCTCTGAAATAACTAGTGCGGCTAGTCTCAGCTGACCTGAGAAGGAAAAGGTTGAAACAGAATACAAAAATTATACTAAATGGACCACACTGACCATCCTCTGAGTCCCTTGCTAGCATGGATGAGATTCAGAGTTGCTTATATTCAGTTCTCTTCCTTTCCCTTTCCCTTTCCCTTTCCCTTTCCCTTTCCCTNGTATCAGAACAAAGGGCCCTTCAGGCAAGTGGTTCTGTTTACTCTGGCTCAGGTCTGTGTTGCTCCCCTCTCCCTGTGTTTTCCCTTTCCCTTTCCCTCTTTCCTTGTCTCTTTTCTTCCCTCTCTCTTTCTGTCCTTCTCTCTCTTTCTCTCTCTCTTTTTCTCTCTCTCTTTATTATCTATGGCTGGTTTTAGCAATTCAGGCATAAATGATATTTAAACCAGCTGCTTCTCATTTCTGGAAAGCACAGGATGAGGCAAAATCAGGGTAAAGTGGAGTGTGAAAGCACTGAGTGCCTTCAAAACATATTCAGCCATTCTGGAATGAGCTTATCAGCCTGTTAAGAGACCCTTCAACAAACATCTGGTATTTACAGAATCTGCCTACAGATGTTTAGCAAACACAGAATGGGAAGAAAGTACCTTTTCCCACTTCTGAATACAAAATTTAAACTCTATTAATTCCATATGACTTTCCAAATTTCTTAAGGCCTCAGAATTTCCTTGATGCAGCTGCATCTCCTTCTGCTCTCCTACTCTCTCAACCAATTTCTTGCTCCTGTGTTGAATTCAAGCTATCAATTATGATCATGTCCATTACAGCTTTCCTTACTCTTGGAGTGTCCATAAATAAAGTACTGCCTCCAAGACAGTTTCTCCTGTGGTTGGAGGGTTTGGGGTTTTTTTTTCTTTGTAGATCATGACATTCTCTTGCAGGCACTTTCATCAGTGTCAGGCTATTTGCATTATTCAGTGCAAATCTCTCTTGTTAAAATCTCCCATGATCAGCATTAGTAGTGAATTGCAGTAATATGTGAGCAGTTCCATAGGTGATTTTTTGATCACTTTCCCATTTTATTTTTTTTAATAAAGCAGATCATACCAGACAGTGGACACCTTACAATTCTACCACTGTGAATTTTGGAGCTGTGTTTTGCTAATTTCTAAGAGTAGCTGCCATTAAAGCATATGGCGAATTTTCTCGTGTTTTTTTTTCTTTAAAGATTTAGATCCAAATATTCATTATAAATATTTATTTCCATATACCCCTTCACCTCCTTTTCTGTGGATTCAACATGCCCATATGTAGGAGAACTGCATTCAAAGCAAGTGAACCAATTTATTTGTCTAGTATGTCAGAAATCCTGCTAAGCAGTGTTCCTCCACCTTGTTTTCATTGATTTCCTCTGCTTTTATGATTTAGTACACTATTGTGTTTCTACTGCTCTTAGTTGCCTCCTGCCTTCCTCTCTGTGGAAATCAAAGCAGCATTTTCTTTCCATTCACATGAAAATGCCTGTTCTTTCAATGTCTTTTTTAACTTAAAAAATTATCTGAAGATCTGACAGATCTAGGCATAAAGAGATGTTTGAGACTTCTGCTTACATGCACCCTTATACTCCCAGGCTAGATGGCTTCATCCAAAGCACACTAATTCATTACAATTTCAGAATTTTCCTCCTCTCAAAGTTATTCCTGGGGCATGACCCTGCAGCTTACATGATTTGTAGTACTGGATAAATAACTTGTTTTAGAGTATCTTTTCTAGTAGACCCTTATTCCTTTTCATGTCATCTGTATTTAACTTATGTGTTTTCAAGGCAGAGCATTGGGTCTTTTGGCTTCAGGTGCTTGTCCTTTGAACTCTCTGCTTGATGCTCACAGTCTTGGGTGAATTTTGGATCTCTCTCTCTTACAGATCTAGCTCTGACCAACCCTGGCCCAGGAGGGTCCAGGGTTCATAAAGCCTTCATGCATAAGTTCAGAAAAACCCTACTCGAAACAGACATAAGGGCATGAAAAGTGCACAGAAAACACAAAACTATTTATGAAACACTAAAAAGATGTGTTTCCAGGGGGAAGGTTTAGAGCTGAGTAAAATCTGCCATCCAGGAAATCTGGATTCCTATCAAAATAGGGATAGGAATCAGAATTTCACCCCTTTCTTCAATCAATGAACATGGTTAGAGGCTTTCTGGTGAACTCAGCTCATGAAATTGCCCTGTTAAAATTAAGCTGTTAAGAACTGAATGGTAAAGGAGATCCCATTGCATATATGCCTTATTTCCAGATTACCTTCTGGGGAACATCGGTTTCAAGGCCTGAGATTCTTGAATTCACCTCCAGTAAATATTCTGAACTTGTACTGAGCCAATGTGAAACCTTTCACCTGCCAGGAATCAACACAGACTCAAGTTCCCTAAAATACTGATTATCATAAAAATCTCTGTCAATTAGATTTAGGAGGGCCTACTCTTCCCTACAGCTCAAAATATCAGTTTGACTAAGTCTGTGAATAATGCATTATGAAGTTTGAGTTTAAGCTTATTCTTGATTGTTTTGAGTGTGTGCCTGTTTCATTATCTCAAATACTGGTGTCAAATATAAAGTCAGAAATCATTGGAATACAAAGCTGGACAAATATACTAATAAAGGATTGGCAAGGGGGAAAAAATCAGGTAATTAATAAAGCAGATCAGTTCTTTGATCCAGTGAACTTCAAACAGGTATTGGGCTGGTACAAAGGAATGGCAGGGGAAAGAGCCTGAGCATGAAATCAAAGCTTAACACCAACTGAAAAAATGTTAATCAAACCGTGGTCTAATCAAGAAAGTAGAAACTCTTCTTTAATTAATTTTTGAGGCAAAGAGAATAGTTTATTTGAATTTTAATATTTTTCTTGCTTTGTTTCACTTCAGAGATCATAAAATTTAAAAGCCAGAATTGTCAGCTTATTGTCAGCAGAGGATACACTGCAGAAAAATTTAGTAAATATGTGCATTCCTGCTAGTCATTATTTAGATGACAAATTCAGGACTTCCATGGAAAAATTAAGGAGGTGTTATAGATATGCATATATGTGTGTGCATGTGTAGATGTATGTATACAAAATTACTGTTCATAGAGAATTAAATTTTTAATGTCCTCAGGGTAGTTAATTTATCATTCACATAATATCCTTGTGAATTTATGAGATTATGTAGGGTTAATCTCATACAAAAGAAATAATGGAAAAAAATTGTGCCTAAAAAATTTTATCTATTTAATGTCAAGTTAATAATACTAGTGTGAGCTCCTTGGATTACAGAAATATCTCAGAGCAGAAACATATCAGAAATACTCCTGCAAAGTGCAGGAGGGAGAATTTATACATGTCAGATATGACATTAGGCCATGTAATTCAACTCAACCTCAGTAATTTGTCCTTTTCTGAGCACTCCATAAGAATAGAAGCAAAAATTGTTTCCAAAGTTGAATTGCTACTTGAAAGAGAGGCTAACATCAGTAATAAGAATTCTGCTTTATACACATCTTTAACTATTTCAGCTAATCTTGAATGGAATACAATTTCTATATTTGCATTGGACAAAACTCCTCTTGAGTCTCTTGCTGAAAATGATGAGTTTTGCTGAATCTGCACCACTCTGTGAATGTTGTCTGGCAGGCATTTCTGTGTGTCGCATTTTGAAAGTGCAAAGAGGCAGAAAATGTTATAGAAACAACAGAACACGTTGTTAACATTGAAATGTTCTCCCAGGCATTTCAGTGACCTAGTGAGAAATATTAATCAAACTCCAACATTTCTGACACCAAGTCTTCAAACAAAGCACACCCTGACCCTTCCACTGGGGACTTTCTCTGTCCAGGCATCCCATGCAGGGCACAGAGGTGTTTGCAAAGCTGGGCTCAGCAGATCAGAACTGTAGTTCTCCCATTCAGCACAAAAGGGAAATGAGACTGATTTCTCCATGTTTGATGTTGTAACAAGGTCCTCAGCCCTGTGCCTTCCAGTTCATTTTCATCTTGCTGCACTGGCACTGTACAGCAACATCTCCCTTTGAAAACTAATTTCTCAATATCTTGTTTTGATTAGGCGGGGGAGGATCCAATCTTTACTGGGACACCTGGCAAAATCTCAGTTTAAAATACTTAGGCAAGCCTGAAGGCCCAATAGGAATATTCTAATTGTGTAATTGTTTCCTTGCTCCATGAGTCATCAAGTGCAATGATAGCTTTTTTGCCGTGTCAAAACCCACAATGTTAACTCAACCCTGTAGTCAATCCTACATTGTTGACTTTAGACTGAGGCACCTTATTGTGGCAACTTTCCATGCTTTCTTGCTTTAAACTGTGGATGTGCTTTTCTAAAGGGTTTGTGTTATTCTTGATCCAGTTGCCCCCAATAAAAAGAGGACAGAGTCAGGGATCTCTTCTACCACTTTCCCTATAGAGGGAACAGTGTGGCCCTACTTTTTCACAGAGTCCTAGACACTCACAAAGAGTAGAGAGAAAAAAAAATTACACTTCTATAAACATGATCCACTGTTCCTTTTTACGAAGAACTTTTATGTGCATTTTTATTTGTGGCAAAGTCTATGACAATGAATATTTCAGTATTTCTAAGCCTTAAAAGAAAAATTACAGCACTCTATTATTCTCAAAGTAGCCCCTATAGCTTTTAAGTTCCTGGTCTGGTCAATAATGCACATTCTTTTTTTATGTCCTCACAGAAATGAAAAATAATTTGCAGGTAAGAAACTGGTACTATAAAAGAAGTAAAAGCTGGACTGTAGACTGTTGAAGGAAGCTCAAAAGAAATCACAGACTATTATGACCAGAAAAGCCTCCTAAAAGTATGGAATGAAAAACCACCAATGATTATAAATGTATGAAAGGGTCTATATTGAATATAAATTTATAAGGGTAAGTATAATATAAAAATTTACAACAGCAGTTGGTTTAAAAAAATACCTAATAGCCAAGTCACAGGAACATTTGAAATACCTTATTTCAAGGCTTATTATATAAGATCCTGGGTATTTATTTAGAAATAGATTGATTGTGGAGGGTTGCTTGGAGGGTGGCTTGCCATAAGAATTAGATTGGTCTTGTTTGCTGCTACCTTTTGGTGGACACAGGAATCATCAATTTGAGCACAATCATCTCCAGGGCTGTACAAACTCCTCATAATGAAGCTGTCTCAAGCTCTGCAGTACTTAACAAACCAGGCACAGAGTAGAATTACAAGGGAGAGAGGCATAAACCTTGCAAAACTTGGAGGTTTGAAACCTGACTCACATTTTGAGGTTTCATTTAGTCTTGGAGTTCTAACCAAGCTGTGAAACATGAAAATCCATATGAACTACAGAAAAAAAACCCAAAAAACCCCCACAGTTACATGCACCCTAAATGAACTAAAATCTTCATGCTCAGCGCAGCTTTCCCACCTGCAGCTTTCAGGAGGAGAAGGAAATGTGATATGTTGAGTGCTCAGCCTCCCGCTGAGGGAAGATTTGCAGTTCCTGCTGCTCTGGACAGACGGACAGTCCGGCATAGCCGCGGTGCCAGGCACTGGGGCAGACACGTGTGAGGCACCTGGCTGGGGATGCTGGGGGCTGGCAGCTATTCCAGTCCCCAACTGCCACCACCTCCATTTGTTCATTCCATCAGATGGTCCCAGGGCTTGCAAGGGAATGAACTGGTGTGAACAATTTGGTGACAGCACAACTGGGAGAGAGAAAAATTTCTTTTCCTTTTGGTCATGATGATGTTAAAGAGGGACTCAGAAGGGTGCAAATGAGTTTTTGAAATGAAGAAGAGTGAAAACTAAATATTCACATGTGTGAGAGGGTGCTTTCCAAGAAGAGCTGACAGAATTAACTCTTAATTCAATTTTCCTTTGTATCAGTGACTGCTTTCCTGTACTAATGATGAATATAATTTGGCCAGCTCTTAGTTTGGTGCAGATAAAAATTTTCTGTACAGAAAATAGAATGTAGAACTTTTACATTTTAAAACACATTAATATCTGTTGCTGATCCAGCAAAATCTGATGGATTTCATCCCATAAACATGATTTCCCTACACTGGCAATCTGTATATTTGATAGTAACATTTCATGCCTTCACTGAAGATCAGTTTCAGTGTGCAGTTTGCAATATTATATTTACTGTTACCCTAATAATATCAATTCACATTTAGCTCCTGTTGCTGAAAACTAATTTTGTAATTGGAGTCTTCCTGTTTTCTACGAAATTCAATTTTACCCATATACGATGTGAGCATTCATTGTAAATGTAGCACAAAAAAAACCAATGTTGTAATTCATTACATCAAAGTTAGAGAAAAACAAATAATGATGGGAAATTTACAACTTTGAAAGGAAATTTAAATCGTCATGTCCACTCTCAGCAGAAAAGGATTTTTTTTCAGTAATTCTGAAAAATTTCCTTGCTCTTCTGGATAGGAGCTTCCATACAGTAAGCTGAATATTAATTTTATTGTTATTAATGAAACCTCTTCATCTTCTTCTTGCTTCCTGGTCCTTCCACAATGTCTTTCACAAGTTCTTTTCCCTTCCATCAGGTGTGAATTTAATTCAGTGTTTGGTTTCACTCCTTTTTAGACATAGGAAGATCTTTTTTTGTGATAAAAATGGTCAGGTGGAAAATCTTCAAGAATCAAATTTCTTTCCCAAAGTGCATGATGAAATCAGTTCAGCCTCATTTCTGCTGAAGATGTGGTGGGTTTTCCACCAAGTTTTCTGCAGGTGAAATGGGGCACAGGTCCTTTAAAAGCTATGCTTAATATCAGACATAGAGATATATCTGCTGGAAGTAAAATAGGATTTAATAATGAAGTGCAAAATGTTTGCCCCCTTATGTAAGTTATATTTCTCTAGAATTAATTTTGCATTGTTTTAAATATTGAAACACTATTTTTTTAGGGTGTTTGTTATTAGTATTTAGAGCTGGAGAGTGCTAATTTGAGAGACTTTCCACACTTTAAAAATGTGGGCTGGATGCAAAGGCTAGTTTTTAGACACCAACTAGCCCAGTGCCTACAGCTGCTAAGTACAAGAAGAGGCAAGCCCAAGGGATTCACCAAGACAAATTACTGGGTAGGGAGTCAGGTAAATTAGTGGGAAAGAAAGGTGGGAGAAGAGTAATTTTTGTCCACAGCAAAAACTGTACTTGTCTAATGTGCCCATGTGTAAAAAATGTAATGCAGAGAGGTGTTCCCTTTTGGGAAAGCTGAGAAGTCATCATCCTCCTCTGTGACTGGAGAAGGGAAAAGCAGATCCAATCTCTGATGTAACTGGAATTTTTTATGCACCTTGGGGCAACTTCACAAGGCAGTGTGAGAGTCCCAGCCAAGAATTCCCAGTACCCTGGGAGCTGGGGCATGGATAATGTGATTCCAGATCTAATCAGCAGGGAGGGGATTTCCTTCTCTTCTAAGCACGCACTAGTTTTCTTCACTTAACAACTCCTGAAAGGGACATAAACCTGCAGCTCGAGCCGCCCCATTTCCCTGCAGTTCATTGTTATTCACAGTTTCGGATGCAAACAGGGATGCTGAAGAAACATCGCAGCCAAGTGCTCACATTACTCCCTTGATGCCGAGTTTTGCTGAGATTCTTGTAAAAGACACCTTGGGAAACAAATTTCTCTGCTCTGTCAATTCCTGTTGCAGCTGAATTAGCAAAACAGCACCCATTGCTGTAATGCTTTGGTCACGGTAAAACCCAAAGGGATTGGAAGTAACAAGGAATTTTACAGAGTGAGAGTCAGACAAGAAAAATATTAGGAAGTTTCTGGAGTCATATGAGAGTTTTGCACTGGTAGTGAGGACATAGGGTGAAGAGGATATTGTGACTTTAAACTGTGTTCTTGATTTTTTTTAACCTAAAGTTTTTTGCTAAATCATTATGGATGGCTAATAGCTTAGTTTAGTGCTATTGTTACTTTGTTTAATCAAAAGAATTAAACAGGTTGGTGCTGGTAATAGCACTGCAATTTTGTCTTGTGCAACTTTATATGGAATTTCTTAATACAGATATTATTGGCACAATAAGGTCTCCTGGCTCACATTCAGACATCACAGTTTAATGAATCAAGGGAAATTAGTGGAGTTACACCTATTTATGTATTGCTGTCAGGTAACTTCACATTTGCCTTTTGTTATGACATTTATGAATAGTTGTTTTTACATAGATAGTAGTGAAAGCTACCAAATCAACCTATGCCTCTTCAAATGCCTTCAAAAAGCATTTTGTAAGATTAGGAGAGAAGATTTTCTTGACCATAAATTCAAATATTTTTATATATATATTTTACTCTTAAAACAAAAATGCCAAATTATTTGGATTTTGGTGACTATATGATGTTACCTAAACTCTTGAAATGTAAGCACCACAGTTATCTACTAGCTTCATTCGCCATGTTTATTTTTATTTCAGGAAAAAAATATATTACTACTTAGCTTTTCAGATGAAAAATACAACCCTCTTCTTGGCAACCCCCTAACAAGTTTTTTTCTGTATAAAATTAAATTATTGGATAATTAGATTTCCTACAGAACACCAAGTAAAGAGCCTATAAACAGCATTAAAAGGATATGCTTCTGAAAAAGTAGCTTTTTAACGTTTAGTTTCTATTCTAATGGATGTATGCATTATGTACGCAGAATGTTTTCTTGGAGAGTTTATTTTTAAATAAGCTACTTATATGAATAAAAAAAGGCATTCTTAGCTAAATTTCACTACCATGTTAGTGGTAAATTCCTAAGAATATAAAAATCCTTCATATTAGGTCAGGTATTTCAACAATGGGTGGCTTAACATTGTGTCTCTGGCTGTGGTAATGACAATCATTTAACAGGAATATTAAAAGTACGCCCCGGTCAGTCTCTGTAGTATCATCCTTGGACCTGCAGTGCCTGAACTTGTCCAGCTCCTTTTTGAACCCTTGGATGCTGCATCTTCTGGAAGACTCCAGAAGATCACAACCCACTGTGCCAAGAACGACTTCTTTTTTTCAACAGGCTCAGCTGATTTTTTTCTGAATTCCAGTGCTCCCTAATTTCAGTAACCTCAAGGTGACGAACAGCACTGTATTCATCTTGCCCATGTTCATGTAAAGTTGTATCCCTTCTCATTCTCCAGCTTGAGCAGTCCTGTGCCCTTTGCAGCTGTAATGGCCATTTCCAAGTTCAAACATTTCAAGCACATTGTAGGGATTTTGTCTCTTCGTTTGTGTACACTGAGGTTTATCTGTCACCCTTTTGACCACTCACTCAGTTTTCCATGTTCTCCTGGAGCTGCACAGGAGTGGCATTTGATCCAGAAAGCTTCAAATTGGACAATTTCCCCATTCACAATTTCCTCCAGGTCACTGATGAGTAAAGTGACTCCAGCAATGACCCTAGGGGAATACCACTGGTAACATTTTGTCCTGAAAAGACATTTTCTGTTCTGTTCTTCTGGCTATAGCAGGGCCTTTTTCCCACTCCCTGGCAAGATCCTTTCATCAAGTGCCTTCTGAAAATCCAAGTGTGCTGTTTCCACTGTATTTCCTTTATCCCTGTGCATATCATCTCTATTAAAGGACTGCAACAAGTGAAGCAGAACTCTCATTTACAGGGGAAATATTGGCTCTTCTCCACACCTTTTCTTAAGTTCTTTGTGATATCAATTATAGAACTATCTATCAGAACACCTCTGTAGTTCCTGAATCTTTTTTTGGCCCAATTCTTA
Source organism: Horornis vulcanius (assembly GCA_013401035.1). Lineage (NCBI taxonomy): Eukaryota > Metazoa > Chordata > Aves > Passeriformes > Scotocercidae > Horornis > Horornis vulcanius. The sequence goes on from VZUA01047425.1 coordinate 31,348, forward strand.
AAAACACTATGCCATGAAACCACCACTAGAAAAAGCAGTGTAAAAAAAAAGCCTGAAAGAAGCCTAAAATCATTTCTGCTTCCTTTTTTTTTCTTTTTTTCATCTCAGACTAACCAAGAGTTGCCTAACTTTATTTTCAGTCTGTGTCCTCAGCACGAAGCATGTAGAGCACATAAAGGCCCAAAGTTAATTTTATGGCCTTATTTTAAAAGTATGAAAGAGTGTTTGATAATGGAAGTTCACGACAGTCACTTAGCAATAATGGCACTCTTGAGAAGTAGAAAGTAACATTCAATTTTTTTTTGTTTGATTAGTCCTGATAGCCATTGCTTACACACATGGACCATGCTGGCCATAATGGTAACAATAATGCACTCCTTTTGGAGGAGATGCTACATCAGCATAAAAAGTGTTTAATCTCTTTGGACATATCAGCAGAGAAGTGGCAATTCTTCCCATTACTTTCTGAAAAGCTGTCTTCTGCTGCATGGAACATAACTAATACCTCATTTTCATGTCAGTTCCTGCAGACCTAAAGCTCAACACAGCACCCTTTGAAAAATTCTGCTTGTCTGAAAGTGTTTGTGTGCTCGTTAGCTTCTGCCGATGTAAATTGGTGAAGATGTTGCCTTTGACGTGCATTATTTTATGTGAAGGCATAAAACAAGATTAATCATACCCTACACTTCAGTGCTGCAGTACCACACTGTCTACTAACATCCTTGGGAGTCACACTTCAGAAATCAGAGTAATAATAATTAAAATGTTAATAGGTCAAGGAAATCCATTTTGTTTTGTTTTAAATCTGTGGAGCAAACTTATGGAGATAAATGTCTTCAGTTAATCAGATTTCAGAGGTGAATAGCTTTATAGAACAACCACATCCAGGAATGTGAGTATGTGCTGTTTCATTGTGTAGTTAGGAGTCACCTTGAAGTTACAAAACCTGTGACTTCTTTTTTGTCTAATAGTCGACAAAAAAAATCTGACATAATCACTGGCACTGCGTGTCCTCAAAGTCTACTGATTTGAAGAAAAAAAAAGTATTTGTAAATTCTATTTTGATATTTCATTTGCATTGTGATTGACTAGAAAGAGGAACACATGATCTGCTTGCTGCCTTGTCCCAGTGGAAATGCTGATTAAATTCCTTCAATGGGAATGAAAACATCGATTTGGTCGTGCCCGTAGGATGAGTCCTCAGAACAACAATTAGCACGAGTCATTACAACAGAGCTGCTCAATATCTCTCAGATCAGAACATTGAATTGTGGAAAAAAAACCACTTGAGCTACCAGGACTGAGTAAACATTTTGATCAGCTGCGGAATGACTGAAATACCCAGCGGCTGAAATGTGCAAAGCTGAGCTGTGGTCATGACGATTCTCCAAACACCAGCCCATAAAATGAAACACTGAATACTTAACCCCAAAGCAGCACCAAAATGCTGAAACTAGAGATTTTTAGTTACTGATAATGGTCTGATTAGCTAAATAAGATTTATGGCTCACATGACTGTGGTATTATGCCATCTCCTTTGGGCAACAGTGATTTTAAATTCATTTTAGAGATCTGAAGAGTTTTAAAATTTTTAAAGTTAGTGTTCCATGCACAGGTCTTGCACAACCTGGAATTTCAAGTGAAAACCTGTCTCTGTATGTGAGGGCTTAGGCTTTGCTTGTATTTAAAAGTGATATTTTGAGAGGAGGCATAAGAAGCAAATAGCTGTTCATGGGGAAGAAAAAAAAACCTGTCACGAACTCAAGAGCAAATGAGACAGCCATAAGAATGTGCCTGGCAAAAAAAAACAAAACAAAAACAAAACAAAAAAAAACAAAAAACCAAACAAACAAACAAACAAACAAAAAAAAAACAGGGGGAGAAAAATTCATTTCAAAAAAGGAGTATTTAGGGATATGCCTGTTGTGTCTGTGTAACCTCCAGCTGCCCTGGTACACTGCAATCAGTGCTGCTGGACCACTGCAGCCCAGCCATGAAACAATTAATGGGATAATGAGCTGGGATGGATGTCTGTCCTTCACACAATGTGTGTGTTCCCTGCAAGCAGGACTGAAGTCATACTGAAAGTACAAAGCCAAACCAGTGCTTCAAATAACTTCAGATTTTAGCTCCTCTTCAGTCTATGTGGTATGAGCTCACATATATGGTCTGCGCACAATTGCAAAAGCAGAAGCTTCTGGTAAAATAAAAGGTCTCCTTGGCCCTCTACCTTGCCCTGAAAATGAAGATTTAATTCCTAAAGTTACAACTTCTACTTTTTTAAAATATGCTGATTATCCATACAGCTACCAGGAAAAATTTGATTTAGTATAGGAAA
>VZUA01047432.1:0-13711 GCA_013401035.1 Horornis vulcanius
TCATTTACAAACACTGCATAGAGATATTTCTATTGAAACAATCCCTGGCTGGAATACCTGTGGTCAGTAGGCAAATCGTATTTTGACAGAGGAAAAAATCAGCACCATTCATTATCCCTGCAGTTTAAAAGAGAGTTTCTGTAGAATAATTGCAGTATTGGAACTGCTGCTTCAGAGGAAAGTCATTGCAGTTTAAGATTTAGCAACTGGACAGAATAAACAAAAGATGGAGGGGGGAGTACAGCTTTGGCTCTGAGGGTAGGCAGGAGGGAGAAAGAAGGGGAATTGACTGCTTGTCCACTGGAAATCCCTCATGTACCTGCTGCTGGCAGAAGATTTTGGAATTTGCCATCAGCTGACAGCTGCTCTCAGACATATTAAAGTGTTTTGTCAAAAGAGTGACAAATTTTGACCTTTGTGGACAAATTCCATGTTTAGGGGGGATAGAGAAGTGAGGAATAATAGAAGGCATTGAATGAAACCTCCTCCCACAAAACCAAATTGAGGTTTGGAGAAGCTGAAACAACATTTTTCTCCATTTGAGGGATTCAGTGTTGCCTTGTCTCATATGAAGTTGCTTAAAATTAATTCAGTCATTTAAAAATTTATTTCTTGCCAGCTGATACTTTATCAGCCTTGCCTTTCATTCTCCTAATTCTGGCAAACTGAAGGATGGCAACTTCATTTCTGCCAGCAGAACCTGGGGACAGATGTTCAGCATTGCTTCATATCTTGCAATCATGACCCTTCCCTACTTCTTCCCCCTGCTTCCCACATGGTACACCCTTTCCACCTTTTCCTCACCATTTCTTGTCCCTCTTGAGAGTAACGATTTCCTCTGATTCCCTCTGGTTTTAGGTAGAATAGGTTTATGATTTTGGTATTGTAGGACCTGCAAGTCTGGCCTGTTGGACCACATTTGTGTACAGCATTTTGCAAACAGAGGACCAAGGGCATTTCCCACTGCTGTGCTTTTGTTGTTTCTCTTCACCACAGAGTTTTCCTTGTCAGAACACTGCACTGTGTTGAAAACACATTTTGGATAAAAACCTTTCTTAGCAAATTCCTCCTGAATGCATCTAAAGTATAAAATCTGGGAAATAATTCTCATAGCATTTATTTGCAAAGATCTGATTTGAAGTTTTGGCTTTCAAGAAGTAAAAAAGGAGTAATGTCTTTTCAGGATATTTTGTTATCTTATCATCAGCTAATAAGACTGATTCATCTGATGTGCTGATCTCATAAAAAACCCCATATTGACTAGCACTTATGCAGGTACCCAACACCATGGTAATTATAAGCATTTAACATGCTAGTTCTCCCTCTCTTTAAAAAAACAAACAAAAAAAAAACCCAAAACCAAACAAACAAAAAAAAGCTTTATGAATGAATGGCATTTAATGGAATTTTAGAGAAAATAGGTTAAAATTGCAGTGTTTTCTCCTTGAAGCTGTAAAGAATGTGGAGATTTTACAAGCAATCTTTCTACAGTTCATTATTTGAATTCCCTAACAGTTTTGATGGAGGTTGCTTAATTGTTTCAATTAAGAAATGAAATCTGCACTCAATGTGTAGAGTTTCTGAGTTTTATTAAATTGGATTACATAATGTTTTGATTTTTATACTTAAGAAGAAGAAATCAGGTACTGTTAGAGGTGGAAAACCTTGAGATATTAAGTTATGAAAATATTTGGGAACATTTTAATACACAGTAGAAAGAATAATAGCAGGACTTGTTTTGCAGTGTCTGAAACTGAGTTAGCTGTGCCAAATCCATTCAGTTGTCTGCAAAAAATATTTAACACCATCTGACATATTCACTGTCACTCCATGCTCTGTGAATCAAATATAAAATTATGTGCAAGAAAAAAAACCCTACAAACTTATTTTGTCACAAGTAAGCTAAGAATTTTGAAGATGGTCAGCTCCACTTGTCAACAAGAATAAGCAAGAAGAAAAATAATGGCTTAGGCTAACAGAGAAAGAAGTCAGGAAGGCCTTCAGTTGGAAAGGGCTGCCTCCCAGAAGAGGAGTTTGCAGCACATGATTTACATCCTTAGGTTTTGTCCAGAGTTTGTTGGATTTGTTGCTGTTAATAACTGGGGACATCCAGCTTTTGGACTAAAATTTAAGCACTCAGAAAGAGTAGCCAAATCTGGTATATAGGACAACATCAGTAAATCCCTGGAGGTTATTTTTCCAAGTTGAATCTGAGTCAGGTTTTGGGTGAGTGGGCTTAGTTTTGTCTGAGATTGTGACTCAGGCCCACCCCTTTGAGTTCTGTAGGCAGGCTTGGAAATTTGTAAATTTGTTAGGTAGCTTCCCTACCCGTCAGTGCAAACTGATGGCAATTGAAAATGATCACCACAGTGTGTCACCACAGCTAACTCTGCACCACAACTTGAGCATTTCTCTAAGTCAGATCCCGTAATTTTTCTTTTGGCCATCGATTTTTTACAGCATCTGCAGTTTTTTGTTTTTCCTCCAAAGATCATCATTTTACTTTGAAGTCTACTGACTGTGATATGTCTAACCTGATCCTGTGGAGGCAAGGAACTGAATAATTACTTTATGAGTGCCATATTAACAGCAGTCCAAAGACTATTTATGCTGCTCATTAAAGTCATTGGGAATTTGGCTGGGCCAGAGCTCCCTGCTTTGGTCATGCAATAGGGAGAGGAAAGTGTTCCAAAAATTGTTATTTTGTAATTACTTGTGCTGTGGTGCCACAAGAGGATTCCATTTGTACCCTTCTATATTTAAAACTTAGATGCCACAAAGCAGTACCACCAGTACCCCCAATGTTTGTCCTCCAAATCATTGATTAACTCCCAATTTTCAAATGGAAATAAGCAGAAAGTAGCAGGAAAAAAAATAAAAGCAGGAGAGATAATACAGTTTGATTTTAAAGCCAAAATTCTTAGAGTTGAAGTTAAAATTATATTCACATTAGAAGTATAGTTAGGGTAAAGTTTTTGAAGTTTTTAATTATACCCCTCATTGACTCTTGTAATACCAAGGAGTAAAATCTTGGGGCTTCTAAAATCATTATGTTTTTGTTTCTGGATAAGGACTAGAATTTTAAATTTTTTTTTTTTACACTGACAAATTTGATCCTATTGCACACTACCAAAACAGGGCAAATGTCCTGACTCCAGGACAAACAGACAGGAACAGGCAAGCACGTGCACACTCACACTTGGAGCAAAACCTCTCTGGTTTGGGAGTGCTGCCTTGTCAGACAGAAGGAGAAGACACTCCAAGGCTCAAGCTTTTGACGCACTATTAGCATCAAAACAGAGAGAAAATCTCCATTTCTGTGCTTGCTTCTTCCTAGGACAGAAAGAGTTTTGTGTTTATCTTTAAGACTAGGCAGTCTGAATTTGTGTCAAACTGATGTATAATATCAAGTTCATTTCTTTAAATACATCTAGAAAACAGAATTGAAACTGGAAATGAAACTGGAAGTGAGTTGTTTGTACACTATTCTCTGTGGCTGTACTTGGAATGGGGCAGGTTCTCCTCTAAATAACCATTCAGGAGCTCAGAGATCCGGGCAGTTGTGTGTCAATTATCAGGATGCATTGCTGAGTGTGAGCTGCCTGGAAATGCAAAGGGGCAAATCAGAGCACTGAGGTTTCCACCATCATTTTGCCTTCCTGCCTCTAACTACAAATCAGCTTCATTGTGACTCACAGCATAAGAAAGTTGGTGCATTTCTGCAGATCCATGATAAGATATTTTTCTTTAGTAAGAAATGCAGTTAGACTCTGCATTCTGAATCTGTTCCTGCCAGGCCCTAGATGCATTAGTATTCCACTGGCAGCTGCCTGTAGGTAGGAATATTGTTTTTGTCCATAACCAGAGGGAACAATCAGACTAAGCTGTTCCCCAGCTATAAACCAGCCAAAGTAATTGGGTTTAATTTTAATTTTTGTAATAGCTTTAAATTAATAGGAGCAGCTGCTGCCACAGTGTGTGGGTGTCCTTTTCCAGAAGGCATAGAACAAAAAAGGGAAAGAGTAAACAATAGTGTGTCTAGGACACAAAGGTTAATTCAAGAACTGAGCAATGTCTTTTCGTTATCAAAAACTCAGTTGGTGATATCTAGCACTTTGTCTCTTTTCTTTCCTTTTCTTTCCCTTTTTTCTTTTCTTCTTTAATTCCCTGATAAGATCTCAATCTGATTAAGCTCCTGTGTGTAAAGATGTGTTGTTGGTATCTAAACGCTAACTCTCTTTCTCTATATGACTCACAAATAGATTAGCAGTGACAAAGTGCTAGGAGAGATAAAAATAGATTAGCAGTGACAGGAGTACTATTATAATTATTTTTGGAAGATATGGTTTGAATTAAGAGTTTGGGCACTTTTTGCCCTGAGAGGGTGAATTTAAACCTAGGAACTGAGGATGGTTTCTGCTGTTGTGTCAGGCACCAGATAGTGAAATGTCAATACCAGATGTCCTAGACATCAAGATTAGCCATAATAGCCAAATGTAGCCATAAAGTGATGTGTCAAAGTGGATCATAAAACAGATGCTTAGCTTTTATAATGAAGGGGAAAGGGAATGAAATATCAAAAGTGCCTTTAATACATTAACAAAGTTGTCTTCAACTTGCTTAAAAGTAGAAAGTTATTGAACCAAGGAGAACTATGTGTCATTTAAACATTAACTATCAGCAGATGAATTTCAATTAGCATTAGCCTTTCTAAAATCCTGAATTTCCTCCTATTGGTCTCATTTTACATGAAATTTTTATAGCACAAAGTGACGCTTGTCCTTTATTATTTTTCCCATGCTAATTTGGAAACAAATAAAGTTCAACAACTCAGCAACATACTGTTTAAACTTGCATTACGGTTTGAGGGCTGGGAGCTGGAATACATTTACCCACTGCCATATCATCTGCTTGATTTGAGATCAAATGAGGGATGTCCTATAGCACTCCAGAGTAAGGGAGAATGATAGAAATATGTTAAGATACTGAAGAAAACCATTAGGTAAGAGTGCTGCATGCAGATGGCTGGTGGCATTTTTTCCCTACTGATACTTCTTTAAAGAAATTAAAGATTTGTTTTTCTGTCTTTTATAGCTGCATGTTAAATATATATTCCAGATCTTAGTGATGAGCAAATATCTTATTTAACAAAAAACCAAAAAAAAACCAAAAAAAAAAAAAAAAAATCATCAAGTCATAGATTTCATTAGGTTGGAAAAGTCCTTTAATATCATTGAGTCCAACTTTTATCCTGGCACTGCCAATGCTGCCCCTGAAACATGTCCCCAAGTGCCACATCTACACAACTTTTAAATATCTCCAGGAATGGTGACTCCATCACATGCCTGGACAGCCTTGTCTAACACTTGACAGCCCTTTCATTGAAGAAATGTTTCCTTATCTCCAATCTAAATTCGAGGTGTGGCCTCGCAGTGCCCAGCACAGGGGGACAGTCACTGCCCTGGCCCTGCTGCCACCATTGCTGGTACCAGGCAGGTGCCCCTGGCCTTCCTGCCCACCTGGGCACAGCTGCCTCATGCTCAGTCATGATGGTGAAGCTATGGAGGCCCTGAACGTTCAAGAACAGGGCATTAAAAAGGGCAGGTAAATTCTTTTTCTGAGTGTAATTAACTGCATCACTGGTTCTTTATTTTACTTTCTCAAGAAGATCGCAATTGTTTTCTGTTTCACTTTGTAGATTCTGAGTCTTGCTCAGGTCAGACTCATTAACTGCTGCTAATTGGGAAACATGTACCTGTATATAATGAGAGGGTTTTGTCCTCTAATTCATATTAGCAATGAGAGGCCAAAACTGAGGCTCTGCAGCAGACCAGCTTCTCGGAATGATTACACAGAGACACGTTACTGGTGCTATGTCTGTAAATCTTGTTATGTTTTTCCCTCACCATGATCCCAGCTTAGCTGAGATCTGCTTCAATCATTAGATGAGACCTGTTTATAAGGTTGTGTAATCGAATCAGGTAGAGTCTGCAGACCATAGCATTTTGTTGCCAAACATGACTGGTAAGTTACTTACATCAAATTACAAGTGCATGGCATGATTGGAGATTATTTCTGTCTGAATGAAGTTGGAAATTCCACCTAAGAAAGGAACAAAGCATACAAACAGAAATAGTGAACATCTCTCATTCATAGAAGAAGCTTTTGCCCCACCTCTGAAATATTACTTATTTCTCTTGAAAAGTAAGAAAATAATTGGAGTTGTGTGAGAGATTGCAGGCAGATATTNATCTAATCTAATCTAATCTAATCTAATCTAATCTATCTATTTATCTATGTATATATATATATGTAAATATGTACTGAATTTCAGTAATAGTTTTTCAGTGTTGCCTTATACTGACATTCCTTCATTAGTTGTGCCTCCTCTCTGTGCTGGTGAATTGAACCTGTAAGAAAGGGAGTAGGTTTGGCTGGAGCCTGTGTTTGAGTTGTGAGTGGTGTGAGGTTGCAGCAGCCTGATTGTGAAGTAGAATATTTGGACACCCTGTGCATCCTTTTCACTTTGTGGGGATGGGTTTCCCTGGTTGTATGATGCTCTCCCTGCTGTGGCACTGGGGCAAAGCTGCAGTCCCTGTGGTGACAGTGGCATTGGAGCTGTCACAGCCCTGGTCTGCACAAATTCTCCCAAACCCAGGCTCTGGCATCTCCTCACCACCTTCTGAGCTGTTCAAGCTGTTCCACTTCATTTACCTGGGAGGAAATCCGAATTTCACACGGCCCTTTTGGTTCAGATTTCTTATGCCTGCATAGACACGCATCAATTAATACATATCCACACATGTTTTTGTTTTTCAGGCAAAGAATCCCCTCCAAAAACGTGTATTACTACCGCTGCCCAGACCACAGGAAGAACTATGTCATGTCCTTTGCTTTTTGCTTCGACAGAGAGGACGACACCTACCAGTTTGCCTACTGCTACCCCTACACCTACACTCGCCTGCAGCACTACCTGGACAACCTCCAGAGGAGGAACATGGAATACTTCTGCAGGGAACTGCTGGGGCTCAGCGTGGTGAGTACCAGGCAGGCTTCATTAGGGATCTCTACCTTTAAATACTCCCAAATACTCCATTCATCATCCTTGCTAAGGTACCCACAAACATGTATTTGCTTTCTTGCTGTCAGTGACACAGGAGGAAGTGTACCTGCATGGTGAAATATAGACGAGTGCTGATTTAATTTCACATAAAACATTTCCTTCGCAATAGTCAAGGCAATGCTAGAGTCCTATGTAGGATAAGTTCACTTCTAAAGGCATTAAAAGATGAAATTGAAACAGCTTTATTGAAAAAAATGTGATTTTTAGAGTACTCTGACCATTTGTCTTTCTGGAAGAGCTTTTCTGTTCGGAAAGAGATACGGGGTTTTTGACCCAGAAGATAAATTTTCTTGATAAAATAATGCAAAACATACACAAACCAGCTATTTTATTTTATCTTAAAAATTCACGCTTTGGTGATATGCAATTAGAAGGGGTTTAGTGGTCTCTATATAGATCCTAATGGCCACATAAAATGAAGTGTCATAGTTCTTCTGGAGCAGGAAGGAGGGTTAATGGTGAGGCTGAACTTCTGCTCACTTTGCTATAATCTTCCTCTGAAATGCTGCCTGTCCAGGGGATTTGGCAAGCATGACTCAGACACTCCCATGTCAACTCAGAAATCATCAGATTAAAAAGATAATAGCTCAAATATATATATTTTTAACTTTCATTTTCTCAGGGTTTATAATGCACTTGTACCACACTCTTCATCTTTTCTCTGAGATTTGATTTGGTCTAAACTTGTAGTGTGTGTTTCAGAATCAGAAAGCTGAGTAGGCTGCTGATCCCAGCAGCTGGGGCTTTGAAAAGAACCCAACATATGTTGTGAACATCAAAATGAAATCATATGTATACCCTGCACTGAAACAAATAGAAGGCTTCCATCATTAAAGCAGGCCATTGAGATTCCTATGGTGGCATAAAACTTGGAGGAAGAAATTAATTTACAGACAAGAGTAAAAACAGAATTAACAAAAGAAGTAATTTTTTTAACCCTTTTTGTAGGTTAAGTACAGTTCTTGTTCTAAAGATGACTACTGCATATCCATGAACTGGCATTAATTATTAATCATTCCAATTAGGGGGACAAACAATTATAGGGGAAAGGGGTATTAAAAAAACCAGAAAAGTAAAATCTGCAGAGGCTGGGCGGAAAGAGCACTATCATCTTAATGTGTGTAGGCTTTAATTATTAATCTTAGAGGACAGAACTGTCATTAATTCTATAATGAAACCGAATTTGTTTCCTTTCACTCTGAAACTAGTGTATAAACAGTCACATTTGCATATTCATCAAACCTCTGATCTGACTGATTAAAACACAGAGATGGAAGGATTTGTCTTTTATCTGCATTTTGACAGACAGAGCTATACTCTTAAATCTTGTTAACATTGTGTTACCAGTAGTTGCTAAATATTATTTTTCATATTTCAGCACACTAAACAAACAGATGCCACTCAAAATGTGGCAGGAAATGTGCTGTGTGTAAGTCCTGCTTTTATATCTATATGTACACACACAGTATGTTTTGCAGAAACTGATATGGTAACATTTTGCAGCTCACCAAGCTGTATAAAAAAGCTTCTGAATCAGGCTCACGCTGTAATCTTTGTGAGCAACATTACAATCTCAGAGCATTTCTGGCTTTTCTCCACACACAACTGTCCTAGAACAGCTTGGTAATTTAATGTCTTTGCTGAGCTTGAATAGACAATTTCCATAAGTTCTCTGCGAGTTAAATATTTTAACATAGAGCTTTGTTGCTATCATACATCTTTAAATGGTGAAAAACAGGATCCTTCATTCTTCACTGCACAGTGCTTCATAAAAGCAGAAGCTGGCTGTACTTTGGAGAATTGCGTGCCATATAGGATAGATTTAGAGCTAAGAGAGCCAGCTCTGTCCCTGCCCTGGCCCCTTATGTAAGATAAGAGGAATCAGATTGGCATAAAGAGGCCCTTAGAAGCTCTATTCCTGGCCAAGGGACGATACCCCTGGTAGCACATGGTGAAAGGTGGTTTCAAGAAGCCGTCTGAGGACAAACTCTTGAGTCCTCACGCTGGGCACGGGGCTGAGGAGGGATAACGTGGAAGGGGAAGGCTGCAGCACATCTGTCGAGCTGCCACGTAGCTGCTGGTCCCCTCGGGTTCATTCCAGGGAAATGGTACAGCCCCCTGCTGCAGTCTGTGATTGTCAGGATGGGGAAGTGTTGGAAAAAATTTCACTCTTCTCCTGGATTATGCGGTTTCGAGCTGTGTCTCTTGGAGATGGCAGAATCTCAGCACAGATCTTTGGAGCTGTTTTTTTACTTTTTTATTTTTCCTTTGTTGTGGAAAAGTAAAACTCAAGTCACAAGAAGCCATGCTTAGAAGATTACTCCTGGAGGCTTTCTGAGTGCACATTTTGCTGCATAAAATGTTTTCAAGGCAATCTAATTTCTAATCTAATTTCATATCTTCTCTAAAGAAAGTACTCTGCCTCCGTTAACTCCTGAAATGCTATCACTAATTCTATGAAAATTGAAAGTGAAATATTGGTATGGGACATGTAATTGTCATTAGGATGCAAAATGACAAAATGGTTCAGAGCCAAATGGCAAAGTTTCCCATTCCCATTTAAATGGATAACTTAGCTGTACTATTTCTGACCTTTTAATGTCTATATTCTTTACTTCAGAGAGCTATCCCACATTCTAGATGTGCCAAATGTTCTTGAAAATAGTCTCTCCTGCAAGTGAGCTGAAATGGTCACCCAGGCACCATTTAAATTGCTATTTTCATTCTGCTGTTATTGGCCTTGGGTAACTTCAGATTTTCTTTGGTTTTCCCCAACAGATCAGAAGTTCAAAATCTGTGAGCACTTTTTAAAATTGTGGAATTACTTTTTTTCATATTATTGATGTGTATCTCCTCTCAGCAAACCCTATGCAATATTTCACAGCACAACATAATTAAAAATAATTTTTATATTTCTGTGAAAGTGTAAGCACAGGCACATTTTATATTTACAGTACCCATTTTATGATACTTATTCCAGTCTCAGGTGCAATAGCTGTGTGTGTAGCATTATAACCAGTTTTTCAGAGTTGGCAAAATTTTGGGGCTGTCATTTGAAGTTCGTGGCTCAAATTGCCTGTGTGTGCTTGAAGTGTGTGGACAATTGACAAGACCTGGGCCTCCACCAGGATTCCATAGACACACATAATAAATGAAATGAGTTTTGGACAGCCTGGCTCAACTCCTACAGCCCACTTTACAAATTGACACTGGCTGGGCATTATTTTCATTACTCACTCCAAAGAGACCCAGGATTAATCAGAGCCTGATACTTCCTTCCACTCCATTAGGCAATGGTGCTTCCAAATTACACTTGAGGAGAATTCTGACTGCACATACAAACCACGAGCCTCAAAGGGACTTGCACAGTACACAGGGACTGGAATATGGAATTCTGTTAAATTAAATATTAAACACACATATTTTAAAACAAGAAGGCAATATGTCTAATGTAGGGCTCTGTAAATGAGCTGATCTCTTAAGTCAGATATGGAGCTCTGAAAGACACAGACTGGAACACAGTGCTTTCTTCTCACTCCACACCACTTTGGGGTGTACTTTTAATTTACATGAGTTACTCCTGGTTCATGCTGGTACCAGAGAGAGCAGAATGGTGCCCTAAGACAGTGAAACTGAACGCCAGATGTCACATTGCCGGTTCGTTGATCAAATTTCCTTTATTTACTGACTAAATGACTTCGTACCCTGGTAAAAATACTCGATCGGTTCTACCGTTTTCCACTGGTCCATTTTTAACTGCTCAGTTATGAACGTTTTAAAGCATGAAGCAAAGAAAATAGGCAGTTTTTCTAAGGTTAAATTTCCCATTTCAGCATTCAACTCTAGGTTATGTAATAACAGCTCTGAAAAAGAAAAGTAGACTCTTGGTCTTTGAAAAAAAATAGAAGTTACAGGCTTCTGTGTAATGTAACGTACCTTTGAAATCCTGTTGGTGTCAGATACTGTATTTTCCAAAGGATTTGACTGTAACTAGGTTGAAATGTCATGTAAATGTAATTTGTGGCAATTTACTTGGCCTGAAAAAGGCCACAGAAATAGTGCTTAGGAAAAGTAAATCCCCTTTCTCATTTCTCAGTAGTGTAAAAGTGCAGCTATGTATATGTTCAGGACATTCTCTTTAGTCACTGGTGTAATTTTACTCCTATAGTACTGCTGTTCCCAAAACATTCATAATGTGGATGTCATCCCAACACCGTATGTGAGATTTTAAATGTTCCTACAGCTATTTTCTTAGCTGGATTGGATATCAGCGGAAGTAGAGTTGGACCTAAAAATAACACCACCAGCAGTTCTTTCCAAAATAAAATATGATTTATAGCATATAATAGCACAGTGTGCTACCAGGGAAATTATATGAATAACATAAAAAAATTACAGGGGACTATTCTATACCCTCAGTTTTAAGGAAAATTTCTTTGTCACAATTAAAAGGGAGTTCTGGGAGATAACCTGGCCTGTGGGAATTGCAGAGCAGGAAGGATAGGTGAAATGATGCTACTGTTGAATGTTGCCATCTGTCTGTAGGGTATATACAAGGGTTCATGATAAAATCAAGAAATACTTTGGTTTAAGTTGGCAGCAAGATATAGTTTTTCAAAAAAACAAACTCAATAAAATCATCATTTCAGGTAATATCATGCGAGGTTACTAAATACTAAATAATCTCTTTCCTAAATTACAGAAGGAACGCTGCTCAATAAAGTAGAATAATTTCTAGAAGGACTTGCATTAACTTCTCTTTTCTAACTATAAATAAAAAAATCTTAAATTGTGAAGAAGGATTCAAATCTTAAGTCCATTTTGTGGCTCACATTTTATAACTACCATTCTCCATAAAAAAAAAGTAAAACAAAACAAACTCTTGAAAAAAGCACTTCACCAAAAAAGAAGCTTTGAGCACAAAAAGTCCCTTGAGGTAAGAAATCATCTGAAGAAATAAAAAAGTTATGATCCATTTTTTTTAAAGAAAAAGACTTCCTGAAAGAAATGACAGTAAGTGAATTACGTGTGGCAAAGTTAGTCTATGCAAACTGTTTTCATGCCCAGGTCCCAAGCTTCACTCTTTCATCTTGCAGCCACCCAGGGAAACCTTTCAAAAGTCAGTGACCTTTCTCAAGTTTTCACTGGACTTTTAGTAGCTGTTTAGGTTGGCCTTTTGCTTCATGGCTCTTCCCACTTCCAAGTCAGACTCTTCATCTCACCTTTACTCCACGCTTGTCCTTCATCTGGCTTGCCCTTTCTTTGCCTCAAATCGAACCTTCCCTTTTCTTCCCATTTAGTTTATAGTCTCCTAAGCTAGCTAGAAGAAAGAAGCTGTGGTATTTGTTTTCTGCTCTTATGTTACTTATCCTGCTTTGTTCTTTCCTATTCATTCCCCTTATCTCTTTGAGTTGTGAAGGGCAAATCCAAAATAGCTGTGAGGTGTTTTAAATACCAGGACTGCACAAGGAAGTCATGTTCTCCTCTTTGCACTCAAAATCCCCATCTCGGTGCCATTTCACGTAACTTCATATCCTGGTCTAAGAACTGTCTTCCTTGTCCTTCTGTCTTTTGTGATCCCTATTTGCTCCATCCCTTAATATGTACTCCTGCATTTCCAGAAATGCTGGAATAATATGTTGTTTGTCCAGGCCTCAACTTGGAAAGGGAATACTGATGATCTAGTCAGATGTCCTGAAATGGCTGAACTCACACCCAGGCGTAGGGAGGCATTTCAGGGTCTGACTCCTTTTCTCATGGCAGTGGCAAATTTCAGGTAAAAGGCAGGTTTTACTCATTCCTGTCCTCAGCACTTTCTCTTACTTGGTTGAGTGCCACAAAGCTCCATGGGATGACTTTAATCCCAGTGGGAAACCTACTGGTTTTGTCCACACAGAGAGTTCCACCTCAGATCTAGGCAGTTGCCTTTAGTTACTGCACCCTAAGCTTCTGGGGACATGAAGAACATATTTTTACTCTCCATGTTCAGGCCTGACTAGAATCCCTGTTTTTTAGTTGGTGCTTGGGAAATAGCATAGCACAACCAATTAATATGATCTCATAAAACCCCCCAAGTCTGAGGTCCTGTGTGCACACCGTGGTAAAGCTTTTTCATGGTTTTAATATTTATTTAGTAGCCCTGCAGGCCATGAGTGTATTTTGAGGTTATGGAGGGCCCTTAGAATCTTGAGAAAACCCTAGAATGCCTTCAGTCTTCTCACACTTGAATTTCCAGAAATTTGTTTTCCCTGCTTTGTAGCACAGCATTAAGCAATAATTACCATGTTGATAGTGATGCTGAATGTACTCCCACGGAGGGGAAATCGTGCTATGTGGAGCTATTAACTACATTTGCCCCGTAGCACTTCACTGCTTTGACTCTGCTGGGATTTTGCCTATGTTTGAGTTGGTTTCTGTTTAGATCTCCTGAGTGGTGGCTGTGTAATGCATCTGTGGGGCTGGAGTGGTATTTTAATCTTTATTCTTTGACTGTAGACCCAGAAGATGGTTAGCCTGACTCACATTACCTGTAGGGCTGAAAACCTGGGATTGAAGGCTTATTTAACAATTTCAAAGTCTGCTCAGTCC
>VZUA01047434.1:11965-22758 GCA_013401035.1 Horornis vulcanius
TTTTTTTTTGGCACAGACTGTTCACTCTTAAGGATTTTTTTTCCCCATGTCTTACCTGCATTCTCTTGTCATCCTAGCTGCACATTTCAGTGAGGCACCTGAAATAACCTGACATTTTACAAATTGCCAGCAGCCTTCTGAGACAAATCTCTGTGCTTTGATGTGCTGAGAGCTGTTCTATTTTTTCAATGTGTGCTGTCTTTCTTCCTGACCCTGACTCTCATCTCAGACAGTTTACAGATACTCTTCTGTTAGAAAAGACATACAAAACCTTGCTTCTAGTTTTAGTCAGGAATTGGACTTGCTGGTCAAGAGATACTTGACTGAACAACTATGCAACAAAGAATTGGAGAATTTGCAGCAGTGATTTCAACAGATGCACCCAAACAGAATGGTGTTAGGACTGGTCTTGTGTTTCTGCCTCAAAAAATGCCTGCATTAGAATAAAAATGTATATTTATTGTAAAAGACCTGTTTGTAAAACTAATTTATTTGAACAACAGCCATGAAACTGAATGATCAATGAAGGAAATTTATGATCTGTAATAGAAAAAGGGTCTAAAGTCTATAAACTACAAACTATACTTAGTTCTGATACATAGGAAAGAGAGTGGTTACCAGAAGTAATTGACAAAGAGATCTCTGATGAGCCATTTGTAATCCTCCTCGTAGAATGAAAACCATTATGCAACAATAAAGTCCCTATTTGGTGCTTTTTGCTATTTTCTGAAGCTTGTAGAGCTGAAGTACTCCAGCTAGTTAGTCTCAGAAGGTAAATAATGATGGAAAGTTTGATCAAAGCATCTCCATTGTCAGTAGTTCAAGAAGGAAAAAATGAAGAATAAATGCCAGTTCCTCCATTTGTTTAATCTTTGAAAAGTCTACAGGTTTTTCTTTGCCTCTTGGTACTTTAGAAGGCCTATGAGAGCTCAGACAGGTGTATGGTTAGAATGTGCTTTACCATAGGAAACAGCCTTATTAAAGGGCACCAATACATTGCACTCATTATGAGTGATGAAAAATGTGTATTTGTATATTCTGTCCCTACAAGGAAATTATTTACCTTACTTGAAACAGTTTTTCAGTTTCAAAAGCACCTGTAATATATGATCATTTATGATATTAGTATCTGGAACCAGGTCTGAAATAATGAAACTTGTGTCAATACAGAGCTTCACTCTAACTATCCCTTTTTCATATTTGGTACTGAAACCAAACATAGCACATATATTAAAATAAAAAATGTAGCTACAATGAAATAAATGGTACTATAGCAGGGATTAATACACTGCAGGATCCACTGTGAAGATTGAAGCTTTTTAGTCATGATACCCACATGAAATGTTTTGAATTTCATTTAGAAATCCAGATATTCTGGGACTGAAGCCAAACCAGAGACTTAGGTCTAAAACAAATTATATGTACCAGGGAAAAAGCAGCTTTTCCCAGGAAAACAATACAAGATTTTAATAATAATGCAAAGAACATAAATTAGATGTCCATTAGAAAACAGTATTAAAGGGCATAAAGGCATTAAAAGCAAGATTCAAAAGTTTAGCAAGTGAATACTGAACAAAAATTAATAATTAATTACACAAATGCAGTATTTTTTCCCCACTCTGCAGCATTCTTGTTCTGATGTTCAACCTTCAGCCAGATTCAGTGATGTTCATATACGCCCTTATATGATTTCTTCAATGCTTTGAAAGTCTTTATTACATATGGTGTGTTAATTTCATATGCATATAGATATCACATAATATACAGTACAGAATTTATTAAATGTAATTAATATCATAGGCACCAAATGATAACTGCAAACATGTGTGTTAAATCTGTGAATTCCAACTTTAAACTGTAAAATACAGATAAAATACAGATTTAATAAATCTATAATAATGATTTATAGCAAAATATGCATTTAGGGTTATTTGGGATGTCTGTATGAATTATCCCTGTATCTTTTTCAGGTGAGTACTTTGTAGTGCATCATTTAGATTGCTGTTTAAAATATAATATATGCATTTGATGAGAGATAAGGTGTTATGATAAATGCTTTAGTTCTCTGCTCTGGGTAGATTAATGAGTAATTGCTAGTAATTGTATTACTTCAGTGCTTTGTTTCTGTAAATTTTGTAATTACACTCCGTTAAATACAAGTGTTTTAAAGGAAGATCTAAGTTTTCTGAAATTTTAATCTTTTTCTCTCTTGTGTGAATAAAGACACATCTTAAAACACAGGGTCATGAATTTTGATTGAAAACAGTGGATAAAGCAAATTTATTCTGCACAACTCTACAAAACTGGTTTTTTTTTTTCAGTTTTGTATTATCCCATTGTGCCCTTAGGAGGATATTTATGTTCTTCGTGCCCTAAACTAGTCAGTTAAGTTTTTGAAGGACATGCCTGATATGTCAGTTTCTGAGGGTTAAGATTTTAATAGGAATTTTATTGTTGTTACAAAGGCCTAGTAGATAATCCACTGTTGCCCAGTTTTTGTAAGTAGCTGAGAGAAATTGATTTAAGGTTAATGGATTTGGAGGCACTATCCATCAACTTATCTTCAAACATGTAGTAACATCCCCAAACTGCCAGGCAGACAGACACAAATGTTTTTCTCTCCTGAACTAAACAAGTCAGTATTATCTCTGTTTTATATTTGATTTAAAATTAATGCATTTAAGCATGAACTTAGAATTTATGAGTTCTCAAGGAGCATACTGGGACTTGAACAAATTGGGAAGGTCCTGCTGTGGATTAGTAAATAAAATATAACTTCTTACCTGTGTTCTGTTTTCCTAACATCTGTGTGTGCTTCCACAGGCTGAGTAGGGTGAAAGAGCTATCTGTTGGTGTCCAACATAAATTCTCTTGTATTATATTTTTTACTGTGTCTTTCAGGTTTTTATCTCTGGTTTTGGTTGCTTATTTGTTTGTGGAAATCTGAATGCCCAGTTTCATTTGATTCATGAGCTTGTTCATTTTTAAGAACTAAATTTCATCATTTAGATGTAAATGATGACACTATTTTATGGAAAAAAAAAGTCTTGTATAATGGCTTTGTTGTCAAAGATATGTACCTATCAACTAAGAAATTCCTTAATTTTTATCTTACTCCCATGGAGCAGGTTTTAATGATATTAATATTCTGAGTATTACATATCTACTTACAAAAAAATCTGCCAAATTTCAAATACATTTGGCAGAATCACAGAATGGGTCAAGCTGGGACGGACCACCATGGGTCGTGTGGTCCGACCTCCCTGCTCCAGCAAGGCTGTCCCAGAGCACACAGCACAGGACTGTGTCCAGATGGTGCCTGAGTATCTCCAGTGAGGGAGACTCCACACCCTCTCTGGGCAATCTGTTCCAGAGCGCTGTCACCTGCACAGTAAAGAAGTTCTTCCTATGTTCAGGTGGAATTTCTTATTTGCCCTCTTGTTCTGTTGCTTAGCACCACTGAGAAAAGCCTCAATCCATTGTCTTGACATCCTTCAGTCAGATACTTATAGACATGGATGAATGAATAATATTTTCCTGTACCATAAAAACTTTGAAATAAAATGTACTAGTGTTTAGGAGTTTTGCTTAAGAAATCAGAACATTTTTGTTACCACGGACAAGGATTACCTTAAACTTTGCAATATGTATATAGATGTTTTCTTCAAAGGTTTTCTCTGAAGGTTTACAATAGGAATAACTGAATATACAGTTTTTAATAACCATTTAAGTAAAGCATCCTATAAAGAACTAGTCCTATATACTTTGGCTCTGAAAACCAAGTGCCTCTCTCTCAAGACAATAGCATTTATGTTACTAGTAAGCCATAAAAATTGACACTCATGTTAAAATGCAGGTAAGCCAAGAGATAGACACATTTATCTGAAACTCCCTGAAACAAGTTACATAAGTCTAAGCAAAAGTTAAAAGTTCAAAATTGGAACAATTTTAAACAACAATCCACAATGTTGCTTATATTCACTACCACCACCACCACTTTTCCAGGTGTACTTGCTTATGTTTTTTAATGAGTTGCAATTAAAAAAAAACAAACAAAACCTTTTTATATTTGCAGGCATGTTCCTTCTCATCTTCAGTTTTAATATGGTGTTTTTCAGGCCAGATAGTTCTTCAGCCAGTGTCACAGAGGCAAAGAAACAGAGATCCAAAGGGAAGCTGCCAGCACCTTATCTATGAAGAGGCTACCACATATCCATAATACATTACATCAGCTTAAGGCAAGTTCAGTCTTTGTTGTGCAGTGTGTATTAGTACAGTTTCTACTGAATAATTCATAATTTTTGCTGTGCAAACTGGGTTAGTATTAGGAGACCTAGAAATGTCAGGTTTCAGAATAACCTTTCTACTGGTGAAAGTATTCAGTGTGAAATACTATATTAAAGCATGAGTGAATTTTTTTGAAATCACTAAATGCAGGAAATGCAGAGTTAAGGTTGCCATGGAAGCCTTAACTCTACACCTTTAGGTGGGTAGTGTACTACGGTTTTAATTACTTTCTCTTTATCCAGCTCTATATAGGTGTCCTTTTTAATGTGAATTTTAATTATATTGAGTGCTACTTACAATACATATTGGCACTGGCTACTCAGCAAACATCAGAAATCAGATGTTAACTGTGGCTGACTCTATCTGGCACTCTTATATTAAAGTGACTGTATGATGTGTGACTAGAAAATAATATAATGGCTAGCTTTTGGCCAAAGAATTAAAATGCACATCTTCTGAGTTACAATTGCACAGTATAGCCATCACATTTCAAAGCAACATCACATGAAGAGCAAAATCTTAGAAAACACAAGTAATCTACAGGAGATAAACTTCAGTATACTTCAATTAAACCAGTGTAATTATACACTTCTTCAACAAGGTGTGAAATAAACCAAAAACGTTTGTGATTTGCAAATTTGTCTTCTTCCCTCCAGCAGCTCATATTGTACCTCACAGGATATAGCTCTTGCTCCTTCTCCTCCAATTTCCTTCCCAACAACTTGGTGAGCAGTATGAAGCCTCTGCAAAGCTTGCATCAGGCTACCAGCCTGAATATTCTCTTGCCCAATTCAGAATTCCTGCATCTGCCAGATAAAGGGGCAGGTTTATGTGGGGTTGTGTCTTCTTTTAATTGGCTATTCTCAAATGATATGCAAGGAATCCACAGATGCTGAACATTAGGAACCTCAAGTCTTAAAAACGCTTTCCCCCCACTCCACCCTCCTTCTCATACATACTGTCTCAGTACACAAAGGTAAAAACCACAGTGACTATTTTACAATATTTTTATAATCTTCAGCTGAAACCACAAAAACTGAGTGATGTCTCTAGGTAAACTTGGCATAATAAGACAAAAATTACAAGTTGATCTAATCAGTCTAGTGGCATAAAGTGTGCTTTATGTATGGTCAGAAAAAGCACTGGAGGAAATAACAGCTACTGATAAACCTAAGTAAGAAATAAAAGCATTAGTCAGGGATCAGTATCTTTAAAAAAATTCCAGTAGGGGTGTACTGCCACAGAGCTGTGTAGGAGATGTGCAATACATTTCTGGTGGCAAGACAATGAAATGTTGGAAGTGGGTGCTGAAAAATTAGCATTCACTGGCAACAGCACTGAGTTAGAAATATTGGACCATAAGGCATCTCAGGGAATTATGTCATACAGTTGCTTTCAAAATCAAATCTAGTCTTAGTTTGAGAGTACCACATTTACTTGAATATAAGGCAACTCTTATGTTTCTTCATCTATTCCAGGACAAAAACCAGTGGTTGTAAAATTGGTCCAGAATCCCTCCAGGCCCACCTGATATCACAGTGAAGTTTATTTTAGACTGATGAAAATGCAGACAAAAACCTTGGGCTCAGGAAGAGGATGACATTTACTCTCCTCCCCTCTTTTCTCCACTTATATATTAAATGCAGATCCTGCAAAGGAAAATGATGGAGAAGTGATCCCACTCACTGAAAGAATCATGTGTGTGGGGAGGGATATTTGTGATGAGACAGGAGAGAAGAGGGAAGAAGAAGATATAAAGGAGTAGGAGAAAGAAGAAGACATTAAATAGCAGCAATGTATGAGAAGAGGGGCAAGTGTGAGGTGCTGGCTTCCTCACCTTCAGTGGGAATAAACATCCTTGGTTTCCTTAGGGATTATAGAATTTAAACTCACCTTGTATTGAACAAACAGTACAAACAAACATAACAAAATAGCTGATGTAAGGAAGGAGCAGTAGTACCCCAGCCCAGAGCCATGGAGGAAATAGTATCTGCAGGCTGTGAGTTGCTGTAACAAAGATGTCTATGTCCTTAGTTACCTCTACCTTCTCCCAGATGGAGTCAGAAATGGCTGCCATCTGTGATTACTTTTCAGTCATGCCTTCTTTTGCACCCAGTCCTTGTTTAGGAAGGCTACTCCTGAGGGTATCAGCTTCTTAAGAGCAACAACCTTTGGAGTACCAGAAAAAAAATATTTATAAAAGGTTTACACTTGTTAATTCTTTTGCTGTTTAATAGCTCTTTTTGCTGCTTCGCTTGTATTAACATCACCCAAAATATTTGGAGAGCATAATAATATCTCATATTGGATTATAC
Source organism: Horornis vulcanius (assembly GCA_013401035.1). NCBI lineage: Eukaryota > Metazoa > Chordata > Aves > Passeriformes > Scotocercidae > Horornis > Horornis vulcanius. Next base: position 18,568 of record VZUA01047434.1, read on the forward strand.
TTTCATAAACCAAACAAGCCAATTTCTAGTTTTCTATTCTCACATAATTGCTCTGAGGTTCCCTAAACAACCCTTTAAGATTTTTTTTGGTATTGCTGCAGCTAGAATTCCTTTGTTTTGAATGTGTCAACTAGAACTGAATAAACAATTGCAGTTCAAATCCTTGCACTGCTTAATATAGTTTAATGGGATTCCCCTGTCTTTTCCATGGGAATGGTAGTTTCTAGCCAGTGTGCAATCAAGAGGTACTGATCTGGTTTTGAATGGAGAAAAAACAGGTATCATGCAAAGTTAGGTAAAATGCAGACCTTTATAGTGCTTCTTGATGTTCCAGCTCTGTACTTCTGCTCTTCCAGGACTTTGAGCAGGACAGTGACCATGTTGATACACAGCAGGCTTAAGATTCAGACAGCACAGCCATCTGGGTTTTTTTCCATCTACAGGTATCCCACCGAGAGACTCAAAGTAGCATTCCTTTCAGAAATACCAGTAACTGCTGCCAAATTTGCAGGTGTTGCCCCAGCTGGCTGGCCATCCTGGGCAGGAGTGTCAGAAGAGGGTTTGGCAGCTCAATAGCTGGCTATGAATATACAAGCCAGGCATACGCTACTTCAACTCTGCAAAAAAACACTCTCTCTCCTGTACCACCCTGTGCTTTGCCTTGCCTGAAGCCATCCATCTCTTATTTGATTGTGGCATTACTTCGTATTTTTGTGAAGGAAAAGGCACTGAGCTGCTGATGGTTTCCAGGCATGCTCAAGACTGCCTCCCATCAAAGTGCTCTAGACAAAGAAGTGTTCTAAAATAGCAGGGGAAAAACCCCAAAGCAACTAACTTAGAGCAGAAAGTCTTGTCATCACTGTTAAAATTCTCCATGTTTTATCACTTTAGTCTTCAAGATGAGGTGACTGTGCATTTCTTCTATTAATATCTATGATTAATCACCTGGCTTGCTTACTTTGTATTCTGTAAGTACAGTTCTGCCTTAGCTGACATAGATCACCATGTTTTTTGTATCATACATTAATTTGAGGAATGGCAAGACAGAAAAGGGATTTCAGTAAGCTTAGCAAGTATAAACAGAAGCTTTTTCCACAAGACAAATAATGTTAACTTGACAAAATCAACCTAGAAACTAATCAAGATTGTAAAAGGGTGTAACTGAGACAAAGCTGAGATCTTAGAAAAAGAAACCTGTCAGAACTGGAAGCAATGTAACAGTAAATATGGAAGTAATCAATTAGGTGGACTTCCTGCACTTAAATGTAATAATAAATAAAAACTGTTTAAATGAAGAATTAAGAATGAAAAAAACCCCACCAGATTTAATTGAAGTGAAGCTTTCTTTGTTCCTACAGTTCTGTTCCCCTACTCAGGGTCTTATCTGTCCCAGTACTCATATTTTATTACTTACAGAAGTGCATGAAATACACAGCCATTTATTTCACAAGTCAATAAAGACATTCTTGATATTCCACGTTTCTTTGTCCATGATTCTGTTCACACTTCTGATTCTCAAGTGGATACACTATTCTTTACCCCAGGGTTCAGTGTGTATTTGTCTTCTTTTATGTTTTTTTCTCTTTTATCTCCATTCTTGGGGATTTCTGGGTTTGTACCCATGCTGCAGAAAAGTATACTTCATGCAAGACAAGTATGTGAACAAGTTGAAAGGCAGAGACAGATGGAATCATCTTTGTGATATCTAAACAAAATACTGTGAACATAATGAAATACTAAAGCATTTGCATTAGTGTGTGAGCTTGAGCTGAAAGAACAAAACTGATGCAGCAGTTACTCATATATGAAATTAAATCCTTAGTTTCCTTGCTGTTGACCTGCCATTACTGCATGCAGAGTATCATTTCAGAGTTTTAGAAGCTAATGAATATAGGCTTCTAGCTGTTTGTCATCAGTGAATACATACATATAAGCTACTTGTTGTTTTATGCTTGCCTAGTTGGCATTATTAATTCTGGTCTTTTCCACTCTAATTATATAGAAGAAGGAACAATTGTGGATCTCCATCTTCCCCTCCACTCCAAAACCAGAGAGTACCTCCATTTTAGGATAGAAGCCTGCACACATAAGTTGATTTTTAGTGGAAAATACATAGAACTTCATGTTTCAGAGCTAGCCAGTGAAGCACAACCACAGCAATTTCAGCCCAGCGAAGTAATGCAGCCTCATCATAACTATGCAGGTTCTGAGCATTGCACACAACAAACCTTAGACTGTTGTCACTCAGACTAGATTTTTTTAACTCAGTGCCTTTACTTTCGCTTATGAGGTGGTGTGTGTGAAATGAGAAATGGGCAACTGAGGAAGCTGTCCTTTTCTGCCTCATGAGGCAGTACGCCTTGCTGCTACTCCCATAGTAATGATTCACGCTGGGTTTCCTATGATTGTTTGTGATTGGAGGAGGTTTACCTTGATGTTTAACTTGTCATCTGTGTTTTTCCTAAAGCTGATTACTTTTAGAGGTCAAAATGTTGAAACAAGAGTCTGTAATACATGCATCTGTAAATTAAAATAAGTTTTGGAAATGTGCATTGTGACTCTGGGAAGATTTAAGTGAATACTTTAGTTGTCTTTTATTCCAGCCTCTTTCTGGGATACACTTGGTCCCAAGTAATAGAGGTTCTGTGAGAGGTCAAACAACCCTTTGTTAGAGCAACAGCTTTAACATGGTTGGTTTTATCATGCTTTACAATTCCGTAACACACGTTAGTAATATTCTGGGCTTCTTCAATTTTTATGTGGAGATTGGCATCTAGTATAGTGTCAATATCTTCCCCTTATGCTTATTGTAGTTTAATATGCCTGTGGTAGCTACAACCTCACTTAAGCAGAAAATACCATGAAAATACTGTAAGACATCCTAGTAAGGAGCATGCTACACCTGGGGCACCCCGTTGATACTGGCAGTGTACTGGAGTAGTTAAACCTTACGTTTACAAATTGAGGGACTCTCAGGGAGTTAATCGAAGTATTTGCATTATTTATGAGGTATATCCCTGCAAGATAGTACATGGTTCTGGAGCTTGGGCAACTCTGATGGATTAGAAGTGTGCAGTTTGCATGGCACAACTGAAGAAGTCAGCCAAATATTGTAGGTTCTATCCAGCTTACAGTGCTGGCATTTTTTTTTTTTTCGATACTACTAGCGTGGTTGTGCTGGAATCTACATTTTGGAGGGGGACAATTTTAGAATGGCTGCCGTGTTTCTTCCCCGTTTTTCCGGTAATGCTGACTGTGTTAAGTGTCTGCAGGGTGTCTGCAGAGCACGGGGACGCGGGCCCGTGTTTTGGAAAGGCGGAGGGCTGGGAAGTTGCAGTAGCCACATTCCGGAGAGGGCTCCGCGCCGCCTTCGCCCATGACTCCGTGACACCGGCTCTCCCCGCCGAGCCGCCGGGCGCGGCGTTGCCGTGGAGACGGCGCCGCAGGGGCCGGGGGCGGGAGGAGGCGGCCCGGGCGCCGCCAGTACCCCGAGCCCTCCCCGCTCCGCTCTCCCCCCGCCGCCGTTCCCTATTATAGAAGAGCTTCCGGCGGCGTGGACCACTCTGACATCATCCTCCGCACCCCGGTGACGTCAGCGCCGGGAGCGGGGCGTGACGTCGGTGCGTAGGGGAGCGCGGTGACGTGTTCTATTTAAAGCTCCCCGGGCGGAGGATGGAGGCAGAGCGAGCAGGTGCCGCCGCGGGCAGGAGCGCGCTGGCCGCTTGCGGCGCGGGGCTGTAGGGCAGGGCGCGGCTCCGCTCCGCTCTTCTGGTCTCTTTCCTTCCCTTCCCGTTCCCCGGGAAGGAGGAGCGGGACGGAGGAGCGGGCTAAGCGCGGCGGCTGCGTCTGCCCGCCGCGAGGGGACGAGCGGGCGGTGCCGGAGGTGTGAGGCGGAGGCGGGGGATGCGAGCGGGCACAGGCAGCGGCTCGGTGGCGCCGGAGCAGCTGGGCACCGCCTGAGGCGGCCATCGCTCCCTCCCTCTGTCCCACCGGTGGGGCTGAGCCCTCGGCCCCGCCGCAGAACAGCGCGGGCTCGGCGGCAGCAGCCCCTCCCGCCGCCCGCTGTCAGTGACCGATCCACCGCGCCCCAGGACGATGCCCGCCCGCTCGCTGCAGAAGAAGGCGTGACGGCGAGGAGCGGGCCCGCAGCCGCGGGAAGGAGGAGCGGTGCCCCGCATCTCCGCAGCCGGG
>VZUA01047434.1:23130-37356 GCA_013401035.1 Horornis vulcanius
TCGGCCCCCGGCAGCTGCGGCGAGCCCAGAGCAGCGGCCCCGCCGCCACGGGGCTGCAGAGCTGCCGGCGCGGCGAGGAGCGCCCCGGGGACGCGGCACCACCGGTGCCAGGCGCTGCCGGCCGCCATGGGGTAAGAATGTCGCGGGGACCGCCGGGCTGGTGGCGGGGTTGGGGGTGGGAGCGGCCGCCCGCGGAGCTGTGGGCGCTGCTGCATGCGCACGGAGCCGAGGGGTCTCACTGGCGGGGTGCGCCAGCAGCAGGAATCCTGCTGCAGTCGGTGCCGTGCATCAGCCCGGTGAGGGGAGAGCAGTGCGATCCGTGAGGGGCGCACCGCGATCTGCAGAGGTTTGTCTCCAGCGTAGCCACATCGGAATTCTGGAAGCGCCGCCTCGGCTTCCAGTTCCCCACCGTGAGGACCTTTCCCGGGTTGTTAGGCAATGTTCAGTTCTTAAATTGAGTGCTTTAAACTCAGTGCGCTAAGGTGCAATTCCAGAACAGCAAAGGCTGGCTTTCACTCTTCTGGAGTCTTCAGAGAGTATCCAACAATGTGGGAATTTCTCAATAAATTGGAGACTCCAAGGAAATCGGCTTCACAGCAGGTTCCCTAGTAAACTAGGGGAAACCACTTGAGAGCTTAAGGAAATTGGAAGGAGTAAAATCTATAAAATTAGACAGATGTAATATAAATTGGTGGATTAAAATGTGACATAGACACCCATGAAAACTTTCCACAGTCGTATCCTTAGGAATTTTATAGTGATTTGAAAAAATAAAATAGTCCATGCTACCAGGCTTGTCTGATAGTGGAATGGAAACTCATCCATTTTACAAAGCAACAGAAACCTGGTACGATCTGACAAACTGAAAGGTGGAGGCAGATTTTCAGGGCATTAGCAAGATGCTGATTTAATAAGATTTTATGGTAATAGTTCAAAGTCTACAAAAGTTACAAATCATGTCCTTTGTATTTTGGTAATTTAGGAATTCAGGTGTGAAATTGGCATATTACTATGGGAGTTACAGATGTCACCCCAGGCTGTTTAGGACATTTGAATTCTTCAATTTATTAACTTCCTTGCATGTGTGGTGATAACAGCTGCATCCTTGTCTCTGTCCTATCACTAGGGCTCCCAGGTCAAGATATAGGAGGGAATGACTCCTTGCTCCTTAGGCTAGTTTTTATTTTTCTATTCCATTCCATTAAAAAATTCAAACAGGATAAACCCAAACTTGCAGCTGTCTACATATTCAAGAAAGTGATTTTTCTGCCAAAAGTCTAAATAATATTATAATATATTTTTTTTTGATCTATGGTTAAAATTGCTAGTCAGATATAGGATTATGTAAAATTAAAGTAATGGAACCCTTCTCATTGATCAATACTATGTAGATGTTTGAGTTAAGCGTATCATATTACAAATCCACTGAACTGTTGAAGAGAAGCAAATATTTTGTCTTCAGAACTCCAGTTCTCCTGGTGTTTTAGTGTCACAGCTTCTTAATAAACAGTACAAATCCCTATCTGTAGAGAGTTGAAATAATCTTAAAAACCACAGTTGTTGCTGTCATGACTTGAGTAGTATCTTGGCACACTAAGGTCAAGAAGACTAGTTTGCTAGCAACCATTTTAAAGACATTTTAGATGGTATGCTTTGGGGTACTGCAATATAAAATCCCTTTGGAGACCATCGTCTAATAAGGAGGACATACCCCGAAATGTAGGAATGTGTTACTGATAAGCCCACATCTCTCTAAATCTGAGTGAGCACACCCAAGCCAGGGCCAGCACTAACTTAGTGGGTCTGTGGTTAAGTATCAGACATTTGTTACTGTTCAGAGCAGAAGTCCTGATTCCACAGTTGTTTTGCACTAATTTCTAAATGCAAATGCCTGTAGATTACAGAGTATTTCTACCCCAGGGTGTGCTGGGATTTTAATTCAGTGGTTGATACTCTACACTATACCAAGGTCTAAAAATTGAGTGTTCTAGAAGAAAGTTGCAAAATCATTGGTAATTCAGTGTACCTGGGTCACATGATGATCTGTGTATTATAATTCAGTATTTAATGGGTACTGCTATGCTGTAGCTTGTAGACTGATCTTGTAGTAACTGACTGGTGGAGACCTCACCTATTTCAATGGTTAGAACACAGGAAACTTGGGGGTGGGATGTTGGCTTGCCAAACCAACAGGGGCTTTCTTAGTCTCCTTTCATATAATGAAGAATTGACTGTTCTGCTGGTGTAGTTCAGACTGTTCAGCACATGCCATACCATCAGACAGGCCAGGTAATTATACACTGGGTGTGTGGTGGAAACCAACTGGTGAGTAACTGGGCTTTGGGCCAGTGCTGCTATTAAACATTTTTTTGGGAAACTTGAAACTAGAGAAATGTAGAGTAGTTCAGGACACTTTCTTAGTGCTAAATTGTGTATATCTCTGTGTGTATGTCTCATCTCACAGAAGGTAAGTGTATCAAGCCCTGTGGATTATATAGGCCAGACACACAGAATGTCCAGTCTTGTTTCTCTATCTGCCAGTCTGTCTCACTTCGCCCAGTTAGTTCCTCATTCCTGTTGCGTAAGGACAAGTTCTTATCAGTAGTTAATGTTAAGTAATATAACCACTGTGGACAACCTTTTGTTGGATTGACCACAAACATAGTGTTCTTTAATAGGGAAACATGGATTTTGCATAAAAATGATGTTCTCTCCTAGTTGATAACATATATTCCTGTGTTCATTGTCAGTATTGCACAATTTGCTTATTTGATCGGAAGTGTGATTGCATTAAAATCCTCAAGTAACAGCTCTAAAGCATACTCAGGATTTATACTGGCAGCTTAGGCTATTGCATGCATTGACCAGGTAAGTACTGTGTTACAAGTTGGAACTGTTTCTGTATTTTTCTTGTCATTGGTACTGCTTGTACTTCAGTTTGTGAGCAGAGGATGTGTAGACAGTGATGCAGTTGTTGTTTAGGCTGGAATAAATACACTTCTTTCCAGACATGATGGGGAAGCTGCACGGCTGTGAATTCTGGTAGGGATGCAGAAATTGATGTCCTATTAAATATAATATCTAGTATTAATTTCGGATTTATTGATGGGTAGTCTCTCCTTAACTACTTCACATGATGGCATTTACATGATGCATGTGGACAAATATCTAAGTTTGCTACTTGCTTTTCCCATAATTCATGCTGAATTGTAAGGAATTACAACTTCTGAAGATGTGCTTATCTCTGTCATATCATGTTAATCAAGGTGTCTTTATAAGGGCTACATCTTCAGTTTTGTTGGACTATATTTAGTATGTTATCTTTCTAAAGGAGGTTATGATACATGTCAGTTTGAGATGGTAGAATTAGAATACTAGGACTCTTAAGTTGGCTGGAGAATATTGAGAGAGTAGTACTTTAGGGTATACTTGCTAGGGCTGCACTTTTGGTAGTCTGCCACTGGTTGATCCACACCTAGATCTTAACACTATGTGCAGTTAGTCAAGCACATTTCTTTAAATAGGAGAAACTACAGTCTTGTCCTGAAATGTTTCAGTTTGCTTTCTCTGTCTGGGTAACAAGACATGAGCATCATGAAGATACTGGGAGCCAGGATGGATCTTTGAATTTGTCCAGACTCAAATTCTTTAACCTGTTTTCTTCCCACAAGATTTAATGGTAGCTCTCCCAAAACTTTGTTTTCACAACACTTCCATCAGCTGTGCTCCACAGAAATACTGCAGATAGTAGAGTAGAAAGTGTAGCTTCTTGGCAGTAGTTCAGCTGCCTTTCCTGGCCATGTTGCTGTCTCAAGGGTAAAATGAGATGCTTATTGTGTGAAAGCAATGGCAGCAAAGTAGTTTATACTGTCTTCTGTAGCAGAATAGAGAGTCTAACAAATTCTACAGATAACACAAACAAAACTTGATTATCTGTAAAGAATAATGTATAAATACCAATACAGAATGCATGTAAGTCAGCCTGACATGGTTAATAAACTACTTTTCAGAGAGCAATATGTGTAGACTTCTGACCATGCTTAAATTATATTCTGTCACAGTCACTTTATGACTTCAGAACAAGCATGAGAAATCTGTACCAGATATTCTGGCCTGGCAAAACATAAATGAGTGTCCTGACCATCATGAGGGGATGATTGCTGATCTAGTGAAGGTATTTGTAATGACTGAAGGTCACAATTGATCTGTTTTGGTACTTCCATGCATTATTAAGATTTTATAGGCCAACCCTCTAGGAAAAATCCTACTTCTGCTGAAAATAAATATATAAGTCCTTACGATTCATCATGTTGAGATTTTTTTTTTTTATTCTCATTGTCTCAAGGCAAACATCAGATATGTGTGTCTTGTGATTTCTTTTTCCAAAACAGCGCTTGCTCTGCCACAATTGCTGTTATCTTTGCAGGACTCAACTTGATGTTGAGCCAGTATCCAAAGAAATACACAGTCTTGGAGCCACAGAGATTGCAATGGCTTGTACTTCTGTAACAGATCAGCACTTCTAATCAGGCAAGGCAATGACACTTAACTAGAGCTGAGCAGAGTATTTCTGCCTGCTAGTTAATAGAAGTTTTAAGCAGAATTTAGTATCACCTTGATGGGAATTGTTGTTGCAAAACATTTATTCTTTATGATTGTCTCATTAAACTGTAATTTGATTTAAGGCTCTTAGTTAATCACTCTTTAAATCATTGCCTTTCAAATCTGTGTCTATACACTAGTGTACTTCAGAGAGGACCATTATCTTATTATGTAACTCTAATTTTCTGTTAGTTTCTCATTAGTATAGGTGCCTCGGACATTGTTTTGATTGAGGCTGTGATTTTCCAAGGTATTCCAGACCATATAAAAAATGCAGATACTTCAACCAGTCTAGGACTTAGTTTTTCCTCTCCTTTAGATGTCTGTAACCTGGAAGCTGTTGAGGCCTAAAGTAATTACCAAGGACCAAGGTCTCTGCTAGTCCAGAAGTTAAAAATTAAGAGGCGCTTAGCAAGGAAACCGGTGTGCTGTGTTCATACCCAGCCAGGTTGCAACTAGGTCTGGAACAGACCTTGCATGAATATATGTATATGTGCACGTGTTTTACCAATGTGCACTTTGTATCTGAGACAGTTTTCCATTGGAGAAGGCTCTCAGGCTTCCCAGTGTGTGTGGTTATAGTGTTACTAACAGTTAACTGTGACAGTGAACAAAGAAACAAAGTATTCTGTATTATTTAAAGTGGAAAAAACCAGGTAGTCCACCTCTTCTTTTTTCTTGTTTTTTAAAGATGCCATGAAGCATGTATTTAAATGCCCTATTTAAAACCCTATTTAGGTGAAAGCTTTCTGTAAAAATTTTTTTTGAAGAGCATGCATTCTAGTTCAGGGTTTTGTGCCGTTCTCCCTGCAAGGCTTTTTCAGATATATTAAGTCTTAGAGGTAAGGTGTAATTAGTGTGAAAGCATTATGAAAAATCTGCTTTTATATCCAGTTTTGATGGTAGACTTCTTTTCCCCATTCTGTTTCAAGTTTTTTATATTTCCCAAGGCTCAACCATGTGAGATCCACCAAAATTAGTATTGTGTTTGGGACAGAAATATTAGAGGGGAGTAGAGGCTAGAGGGAGCTGTGGGTTTGTTCTACCTGGTCCTTGCACAATGCAGTGTTGAGCTCTGTTTTATCTACACAGAGTCCTGGTAGTGGCATTACTCCATTTGGTGAAGTAATGGAACTGTGTTTCAATATGATATTGATTTTCTGGGCCTGCATCACAATCATGCTTCTGGCAACAGACTGCACTCTGATATGCTTCTTTGGTGGCAAGTAGTGATGAATGCCAGTCATCGTTAAAAAAATTAGTCTAGGAAGATACTGTTTAAATGTGCAATAGATGACGCTGGATTGCCAGATAAGCATATATTGGCATTTCCAGTAACTAGTCATGATTTCCATTTTTTTTTAGTTAGAGTTATCAAGCTAGATAACTTAAGCAGACTGCATCACTCGTTTTCTGTAAGGAGAAGGGAGAACTTGGAATACATAGCTCCTCTCAGGTTTTCTTCTTCTTTCCCATACATGCAAACAATTCACAGACACTCCTGTTATGTTTGTGGTTGTGCTCTTTGCCAACATCCTAATTATTAAATTTTCACAGATCTTACCACCAAATGGTGGGAACCACAGAAGACAAATACTGCTGCTTCCACTTGTCTACTACAGCACCAATGCTTGTGCAGTGAGCTGTGTCAGTACTGTAACCTTGCTGACTGCAAATACAGGGGTGTGCCCAAGGGAAGGGCCACTACAGGTGGGATAGACCTATATTTTACTACAGCAGTGTCTGATTGTCTTTTTCTGGTGGGAAATGTTTTAAACGATCTGAACTCAGACTTACCCTGGTTGAACTTTGCTCCTTGGTTTTGAAGCTCAGGTATGGAAAAGTCTTTCATGACTGTTCACTAGGTTGAATATCAGCTTATTGAGAAATGGTATTTTTTTCCCCTTTGAATAGTGTATTTTGTAGTAAAACAAAACAACATCACGGCCAAACCCAAACAAACAAACTTGCTAATCCCAAACCATAACAGGTAATATTGCTGGGTATAGAATTTGAGTTTTTAAAGTGCTTTTGAATTACTTATTCTATAAATAGTATGCTGTAGTCTTGGATCCATAGTTAATCTTAAAGCTCTTCTTGTAATAGGACATATGATGAGATCTTTCTGTAGTTTTGAAAACTGAAGAATAAGCTTTAAATAGTCAACACTTTGCAATGAAGCGTTGGTGAAATAAATCATCTTTGACATGTGTTCTCACAATTCTTAGTCATACTTCATAGGCCTGTTCATTTCCCACAGACTGCTAGCCCTGGCTTGTCTGTACAAAATTCTGAAAGAATGTACTCTCTGATATTGGAGAAAACACTATTTTCTCCAGTATGACTTACTGTGGAGTACACAGCCGTGGCAGGTATCTTAGGGTAGTTTTCTTGCTAACAAAAATAAGCATATGCAATAATATATGCTATGCAATGCATATGTAATAATATGTGCTTGTCAAATGACTATATGCAGTAAACTGTGGTCCTAAGGAGATAGCTAGATGATTGGCTTTGACCAGAACATCTGTGCTTTTGCACTACTTGGGTTTTTCACTGTCTGAGTGTGATTAAAAGAGTTAACTTGCAGTTGGACAGGGACACTTCTGTTGGATTATCTTACTTTCAATTTCTGGATACTGATTTCCAAATGCTTTTTCAGTGTTTGAGTCAATGCCCCTTTTCTGTGCCCCTATGTAGGCATATGGAGAAACTGATTTTTACTAGGAAGCAATTAGTAGTGCTTAGGAATAGATAGTGTCCTGCTGATTTGTTGCTGATAGGTACTCATGGTTGTCAGAAATACTGCACAGCTCAGATAATATGTCTGGCTATGCATGATAGTAAAACTCAAAGAATCTTTGAGAATTTTTCATGAAAAAGACACAGTTGCTGAAGTACATGATTAAAAAGTAGTCCATTTTGGCTGAATTTTGTGAAATAAGCAATGAACACTAGATTCCCTAAGATAACCTCATATCTGAATGTAAATGTTCCCCATGTCTCTTAAAATGGATCTTAATGGGCACTTGAGATCTGAAGTAGTTTTAACTGAGAATTATGCATTTGTTATGCTTAAATGTGGCATAGAAATTTTTAAAAAACTAACAAAACTTCCTCTTTTGTCCACATTATTTATAGTTTTTAAAATCAGGCTGCAACAAAAGCTAGAATAGTTCTATCACTGGGATGGAATGATGAAGAGCATTATAGGGTCCTTTTCAATATGCCACTTCTATTGTTAGCAGAACTGGAGAATTAATATTATTCTGGGGTGAGGTTCTTAGACAAAGAAAGACAATCTGCTTCTTTCCCAATTGTTCTTACAAAGAACAATTATACTTGGCATTAAAATATATTGAAAGAGTCCTTGTCTTTTCCTCCTTAGTAACTACAGTAAATCCAACATTTAAAGAATACTTCTGGTCTTGAGTGCTCAGAGATGAACATGGTACTCCTCAAATCACTTGCACTAAGTCAGTCTTCACAGATGAAGTCCACATCTAGGTCTTGTAAAGGTTACCTTCTGCTCCACCATCATGTTTGTCTTTTTGTGTTGGTTCTTCTGCCACTGAATAATATTTCTGTAAAACCCAAGACTTTCCTTATTCAGGGAACACTGGATCATTTTTCTTATATCTATGCTGTTTGTCTTCCTGAAGAACTGTTACTCTTCATTTGCTTGTAACACTGCAAAAACATTGGCAGTTAACTATGGCATGAGTACTTCCTGGTCATGGCATTCTATTTTGTATATTAACCAGTCTCTTTGTAAACACAAAACCTGTTGGTGAGTGGAAAACAGCAGTTTCTGCTACACGGGCTAGTATTTGATGCTTCAGTTAAGCCTCTTTTGGACATAACCATGTGAGCACCTAAGTTCTCCAGTTTAGGAAGACTGTGCCATGTTTAGCATACAGCTATAAAATGTTTTTAAATGCAGCTTTCTTTAAAACTGACTTTGCAATGCAAGCAGTCTCTAAGTAGCTAATGAACCTGAGATTTGGGTTTGGCCACTGTTTATTCATGGATACAGAAACACTGGGGCTTGGTTTCTTTCATTTAATATCTGTTCTGATATTTATGCACAGGTGGGGGTGAGGGAGGCTTTTCTAGTTCTTGTTTCTCACATAGGTTTTGAAGGTATGGAACCCTACCATTTCATTCAGGTGCCATGTAAGGAAAATTGTTCATAAAAAAAAAAAGATCACACTGAAATAACTAGCTCTTAGCAAACACTGGTTCTTGCTCTTTGATTAGATGCTTCTCAACTGTAGTAGCATGCTTTTATTGCTGAATACTTACCAGCTTTTTATTGAGCTGGTAAATATAGGCCTCTAAAGTAGGCAATTTGAGCCAAAACTTCTGCACCAACTGCATGGTATCAATTTTTTTGCTCAGTTTGTCAAAATGCTAAGCAGTGTTCTGAAACCTGATTTTTAAAAATTGTTTTCATCTGAGTAAAGCCCTGACACCCACCTGCTATCTTGGGGTTAGAACTAAGTCATTGTAAGTGCCTTTCAGAAGTAAAAGCTAAATTTTGAAGTGATGTTTGCAAAGTGGTTGCTAATTTAATTCCAGTACAACACATAATACTTTGCCTTTACCAGCCTCCACCAGCACAATCAAAGTAAGTGCATGAACTATAAGTGAGGAAATGTTTCTCTACATTATTTTGATATCAATACCTGAGGGTAGTACTGATGCTGTTTTGTGTTTCCAGAACTGTCATCTTCACAGAATGGGTAAAATACAAAGGCACCACAGCAGGTCATGTTGTCCAATCTCCCCGCTCAAGCAGTGTCACCCCAGAGCACATTTCACAGGATTGTGTCCAGACAGTTCTTGAATACCTCCAGTGAGGGAAACCCCACAATCTCTCTGGGCAATCTGTTCCAGTGCATGGTCACCAGCACAATAAATAAATTCTTCCTCATGCTCAGGTGGGACTTCCTGGGCATCAGTGTCTCCCCATTGTCTCTTGTCCAATTGCTTGGCACCACTGAGAAAATGGTCCACCACTGGTCCATCTTCTTGACACCCTTCCAATACTTGTATACACTGATGAGATAGTCTCTCAGTTGTTTCTTCTTGATGTTGAACAGTGCCACCTGTCTCTGCCTTTTGTTATAAGAGAGATGCCCCAGACCCCTCATCACCTCTGTAGCCTCTGCTGGACCCACTCCAGGAGTTCCATGTCTCTCTTGTCCTGAGGAGCCCAGAACTGGACACAGCACTCCAGGTGAGGCCTCACCAGGACTGAGCACAGGGGCAGGATCCCCTCCCTCCACCTGCAATGCTCTTCCCAATGTCCCCCAGGGTCCCACTGGCTTTCTTGGCCACCAGGACACACTGCTGGCTCATGCACAGCTTGTTGTCCACCAGGACCCCCAGGTCCTTCTCCTCAGAGCTGCTCCCCAGCAGGTCAGCCCAAGGCTGTGCTGGTGCCTGGGGTTGTTCCTCCCCAGGAGCAGGGCCCTGCATTTGCCTTTGCTGGATTTCAGATGGTTCTTCTCTGCCCGTCTCTCCAACCTGCTGAGGTTCCTCTGAAGGGCTGCACAGCACTCAGAGGTCTCAGTCGCTCTTCCCAGCTTAGTATTAAAACCGAATTTGCTGAGGAGAAATCTGCCCCTTTATACAGGTCAAAGATGAAGTTAAACAGTTCAGGGCCTACTATTGAACTTTGGGGGACACAACTAGGGACAGGCCTCCAACTTTTCCACTGATTTTGACCCTCTGGGATCTGCCATTCAGCCAGTTCTCAATGAATCTCACTGTCCACTCATTCAGTCCACACTTCCTGAGTTTGCCTATGAGGATGTGAGCAATGGTGTCAAAAGCCTTGCTGAAATTAAGTAGACAATATCAACTGCTCTCCCCTCATGAGCTACTTATCAGTGGAATGGACAGCCTGTTCCAGGTGTGGCTGTCCTTCTCTGCTTGTTGGGGTTCAGCCCCATAGCACAGCACTTGGCACAATTCCTTGCTTACTATGCAGACCTGTCTAATGTTTCCCTTGTCAGCGGCTGTAGTGGGCTGTGCAGAGCACTCTTTGCTCCATGCACGGTCTGTGTTCATACTAGTATATTTTAAAATGGATTGTGGCCTTTATCATTGTTTTGCATCTCACTACAGTGGAAGGTTGCCTGACAGTGCGAGGCATGTCAATGAGAGAGACAGGATTTGGACCCATTTTAGGAATACCTTCAGTGATCCAGTGAGCGAACTGCATTACCTGTCAGGAATGGTATTTGTGTCTCAGAATGGTTAGTGTAAGTGTCTGGTGAACAATCAGGGAAACAGACCTGTTACAGGTCAAAATAGGTTCAACCACTGCATCCAAAATTCAATAGTGTTCACTTGGCTGTAAGTTATCAAAAGGGAGAAACTTGCTGGCATGGTAATAATGTGCTCAAAGTGGGTTAAAGAGTCTTTGTAGTTCCTGCAGTGCTTAATGGGTGATTCAAATTGATTACTTATTTATGAATATGAAATTAATTTGTTTACCTTTCTAGGAGTCTAATTTAGTTCCTTGATACAAATAAAATGATCCAATTCTCATCTTTTGATGTGGACTGGTGATTTTTTTTTTTCCTTTGAAACTCACGATGTAGCTGTAGCTCTCTGATTGGCAAATTGTTTGAAGATCAGGTGCTGGTGATGAAATGCATGTCTATTTAGCCCCTCCTTATGTAAGTTCTGATACTTCCACTGGTGCTGCTGGAAGCATGAGTTCAGCTTTGAGGTGCCTGCAGTCAACATGTGGTTGTGCTAGTTAGTGGTTTACTTCAGGCTCTTTATTTTTGAGGGTTAAGTGCAAAAGCTCTTAAAACTGACTGTTAAATGACAAAGTCTTAATGTCAAATATGGTGTTTGTGGGTTTTAAGCTGGAAATGAAAGGCCTGAAAAGTGTCAGACACACTAAAAGAAAAAGGTTTTTCACGTGGAGAAGGCATGTCAAAATTAATAACCTGGGGATGTGGGAAAAGACGGAGTGGATGTGGTTGGTTGAGTGAGAAGTGGTAAGGAGATGTGACTGTTTCTGTATAGCTCTACAGGGAAGCAAAATGGAAGTTTAGAGCCAATAGGGAGCTGAATTAAAGCTATTAAGAAGCAAGAGAAACTGCTAAAGGCTGTGGTGCCAAATGAGGAAACCTCATTTTAGTATAGATGTATCTTTGAGACTAATTCCAAATGTGGAGTAATAGACAAGGAAGATATGTATTCCTTGTTTTTTCAGCTGTTAACAAATTGTCTAGATATCTAGTCTTAATAACAAAATGATGACTAGTATTATATTAGCATTGTCTCTCAAAGTCAAAGATGATTGGAAAAACAGCAGTTAGACTAATTTTTAAATAGTATCACTGTTTACCATATAACTGCTGTTTATCTCAATGGAAACACATGATGACTTGAGTCTATGATTTTGTATTTCTTCTATTATTTTCAAGGTTCCAGAATTTTCATCAGTCTATTGTCAAAAGCCTCAGCTTTGCCACTTTGCTCCATAGCTGTGAAATACAGTCATCAGAAGAGAAATTCTTGTCATAGATAGTGATGAGACTTGATGGAGCATGCAAAATCACACTGAATGTCAAATCAGAAAATACTGTGTTTACATTGTTTATTGAACTCTGCTATATTTTATGGAATCTAAGATGATGTGGCATTGCCACTCTTATTATTTCAGTGATCTACATAGCTTCACATCCTAGTGCTATCCCTCTATTCTCACTTTCTTCATACTGCAGTACCTGCAGATGGTGACACTTGTCAGTGCTGCTAAAAGATTTTATTACAACCACTAAATTGATCTAACCAAACTTCAGAACAGAGGGTGTTGATTTACACCCTGTTGATTTACAGACAGTCTTTTGCTTTCATCTCAGGACAAAGCGAGGAGTTTCAGTCTGTTAATTTTCTGAATCTGCTGCTTTGGGTGGCATTTCTACCACTGTTGTCTTGTGACCCTTAAATCCCACCAACCACTATGATTAACATCAAAGACCCTTGCAAGGTGCTGTTTCTACCTATCTGCCTCAGCAAGAACACCTAAGTGGCTCCATGCAGTTTGGCTTAATTCTCACCTTGTTTAGTCAGCATCAATTGGTCTAATTATTTGTGAGTGGCATAAACAGCCCTTATCACAAGCTGAAAATTGTTTTGCGAAGAAAACTACTTAACTTTAGATCTTAAAGAATCCATGAACTAATTTGAGGGTGTTTGTGAAATGTGAAAAGGAAAACCTGCAGGTCATGAATAGGCTTGCATTCTGGAGACTGTAGAGATTGAAAATTATGTCCTATATGGAGCCTTCCTCCTCATTTTCCTCATTCTTCTCCATGCCACTGGAAAGGAGGGTGCTGCTGGGCCTGCTTTTAAAGCAGTGCATGAACTCCTGCCTCACTAGCACTGTCTCTGGATCCCAAAGCAACTTTGTGCTCTTGCTCTCTCTGCCTCTATTATTTGAAGAGGTATGCTTGTGCTGCTGGTGTAAGGTGTTTTTCTTTTTTTTTTCCCCTTCAAATTGTAGCTCTTGTAATGGTTCCGAAGACTAAAAATATTGTTCCTGTGGACCATGTCTAGAAAATATCTATTTATTTAAACTCAAGAAAATTGCTGGTGCAGGAAGACAAGAAACTATAACTTAATTGTCTCATGATTTTGTATTAAAATACTGTGTGAAGTAACAGTAGAAATTCCAGAAAAACAGTTAAACTATTTAATGTTTTCCCTTGAAATATTTGCATGAGTTCTGTAAGAGTACTTGGACTGTCAGAACTCCATTGCAGGGAGATTTTAGATAAAGATTGCAAAGGAAAAATTGTCTCTGTACAGAGAGTATCAAGGAACTAGGGGAAGTAACAAGAAAGCCTGATTGTGGATTGCTTTTAGGCTTTCTAAACTTATTCTACTAACAAGAATGAATAATGGTATTTCTTCCTTTCTGCTCTCTTCTCTTTTCTGCCTGTGCTGCAAGTGTGGATAAGTTAGATTTCCTTGCTGTAGAATGGAGAGAAACAAATATTTTTAGACCATTCATTGCCTGCTTATTTCTCATTCCAGATGCAGCATAGCTTAGCTTACTGCACGTAAGGGCTGTTGCAGGAATGTTAATATCTAGATTACTTTCAGAAATGCCTCATTACACTGTTTTTCCAGGATTCTTTGTTCATAGACTAGAACCTGATATTAAGTTGGGGATTTTTGTTTACTTCTGATAAATACTTTTAGTGACCAGATGTAGAAAATANGAGCTACCCTGGGCCACAATGGCAGCAGAAGGTTCCAGACAAAAAAAATTTAAAGTAAATGTTTGTTCAGAGATACCTTTGTCCACTTACTTGCACAATTTAGAGGAATAATCACTTAGGTATCTAGGAAAATTCTGAAGATACCTATACCCCTGGAATAAGTTACTAAATTGAAGTGAGAGCTTTATGAAGATAGAGCTGAGTACTTAATAATACACTTTTTGTTACCTCATTGGATTCCCAGAACTCTTGCTTGATTCCTGCTATGGAAATGAGCTTTTCAAGATTGTGTGGAAGGACAAAAATGGAAAACCTTAGAGAGATGGACCATCATTCAGCTATGGGAGTGACTTTCACAGTCAGTGAT